>JAPFFP010058098.1:0-27852 GCA_026153255.1 Solanum medicagineum | reverse complement strand
GATGTATTCGCCAACTTAAACATGAATGCATATGAATGACATAGGAGTTGAAACATAAGATTTAGAATCATAGAAAGGACTTGACGTGTTATCATAAGCTTAAATAGAATGAAAGGAATACGGATATTGCTTCTCCATGCCCACACTGGCTTCCCAAGAGACATATACAAATAGACGACACCTCCAAAGAGGGCCTTGGCGAACACCACATTATTATGATTCAACTCTCCATTCACCCATCCATACCTCCAGTGGGACCTTCCCCTAAGTCAACTTATCCTCCACATCACCCACAATCTCAAGGAGTGCTATAGCACTAGAGGCACCAACACATCCCATCAACCTAGAAGCATGAAGAACCAAACTAACCCAACTCCTATCCAAAGGTCATCCCCAAACTTACGCAACCTTACCAACTTACCTTTACACTCTATAAGGATTCACAATCCTTAACTCAGTTAGCAACCTTCAATACACCTAACCTACTCGGTACAATAACCACAATCTCCCACTTGGGAGACAACCTCTATTGTATCCGTTTCTTACCCAAAACTTCCAATTCTAACAAGGCAGAATCAAGGCCTTGCCTAATCTAGACCTCTTAACCCAAGAAGATTTGGAACCATCAAGAACACTATACTACCATCCTCAGCTTCCCTCAACCTAACAACCAACCGAAGGACCACACTAGTCTCCTCTTTGCCACCATATTCCACATATACTAGGCTACTTAGAGAACCAACCACAACCCTAGCCTTACTGGAAAGACTAATGCACACTCATATCATAAATCCTAGGGGGTCCTAAACACCTTTTTGTTATCCTCAACTGACACCTACCTTATTTAGAAAACAACCTCTCATTTTTCAAGACTTGCAACACTACCCCCATAGATTCACAAGCTCTAAACAAATCTATGCCCCATCACTAGAAACTACCACCACATATCAAGGCAGGGTTTTAAGACCCTATTTTAGGGATCCATAAACATAGACAATGCATAAATCAACTGAACAACTCCAGCAATACTAATAATTCTCATATGAGGACAAAGCTCCAACCGAAGATCAACCTTAGTGAAGTGACTAACCCATTGTAGTTGACCAAATAGATCAACCATCCTCAACCATCATATTACAACCTTACGGGTTCTACACTCATTGAAAACATGCTATACAAGTAGCCAAACCATCCCAAGACTTTTAACACATCAAGCTAAGTTCAACCAAGATCGCAAGACAAGACCTCTATGCAATAAGAACATGGATTAAGACTTATGGACTTTCTAGCAACCATATACTCAACCAAAATATAGATGCCAAAGGTTCATATCACCACTCGGGACACAGAAGAAGCCCACTAGCAACCCAAAAGAATAAAGAAAAAAACAATGGCACTCCGGCCCCAACAATGCACACACATCTAAGTCAAGGAAACTTCAACATACAGGTAGCAACATCGGGTGCCTCATCTACTTCTTGCCTCCTCTGAAGAGCATACAACTGATTATGCATTGGAGCATCCCCTTGATCAACCTCACCACCTCCACCCCTTTTGCACCTAAGAGGGAAATCTATTATCTTATGACTGTCCTCTCCACAACCATAACAATCATTGGTTTTCTTCAAGCACAGACCGTCATGACATTTACCACACTTTGGGCACCTAGCATAAGGTACCACACTAGCATGACTTTGGCATCTTTGGAACTTTCCCTCACCATGCAATCTCTTGGCCTCCTTACCTTTCTTCTTCCTCAACCTTTTCTCCTCCATTTGTTCGGCATAAGTCATCAAACGGGACAAATCCATGTCACCAATCAACATAGCAAACCCGCATTCCTCACTTACCAAGTCATAGATAGCCATTACAAGCTTATTCATCCTAGTCCAGGGATTGGCCACCAAGTGAAGAGCATACTTTTAAAGTTGATTGAATTTGAGGGCATACTCCCTCATACTCATTAGAACCTTGCTTCGAATTCATGAACTCTATCAACTTAGCCTCCCTAGGCTCAAGAGGAAAGAACCGATTAAGAAAAGTCAATTTGACCTCCTCCTAAAGCACCATATAACCTTTCCTTTCTCCCCCTTACATTGCTTATACCATATTTGGGATACCCTTTTAAATTGGTATGTCGCTAACTCTGCTTTCTCATTCGGCCCAACACCTATGATATTCAAAATTTTATATACCTCACCAATGAACTCTAGTAGACCCTCATCCACCTTTGACCCATGAAATACCATAGGATTCATCCTCATGAAGTCCCTTACCCTAGCCCCCGGGGTAGTACCATGAGGGGCTTGGGCCTCTTGGTTGACTTGATTGGCCACAACTTGCGCAAGCATAATGAGAGCATCCCGGAGTTCACCATTGGTAGGTTGCTCCTTGGGAGTTTGGGCCCTTCTTCGTTGAGTGTTACACATGATCTAGCAAATCAAAGAATAATCCTTAGGGGGGAAAAACTCACTACAAGTCTCTAGCACGACTTAGAGCATGAAGAAGGGAAACATTTCCTGAAACATCTCATAGCCTTCTACTCATAGTTGTGGTGCACAATACAACCATGAATAAGACTCTAATCAACGCGATGTGTTGGAATCCGAGGATTTATCAACCTAGTGCTCTGATACCAAGATTTTCTCGACTAGAGCCTAGGGCCTAGACGTGACATGATGAATGAGGAACTCGAAGGAGCCACAAACAAGCCTCTTAACTTGTCATTACACATCATTGATTGCGGAAGCATATAAACAAACATAAAGAGTAAGAATAAGGGTAATGGGACTAAGGGTAGATTGCATAAACATCATAATCAAGAGTCAAAGTCAAGCTCATAACATAGATACATAATCTATCCAACAAACACGTCTAATACATAGATAGAGCGGGGGCCAAGACAAAGCTACCAGGCTTACCCTTATAGTCAAAATAGAACATAAGAAGAAACGTCTTAATACAAAATAGAAATAACATAGACTAAGGTCCCCGAAATGGAGAACTCACCAACTAGATTTGAGTAGCACTAATCTAGACACGTGGATGAGGAGGATGATCAACTTGGGCATCAGTTCCTACACGGTGATATCATGTAGGCAAGAGTTTGCATTAGTACGTTTGAATGTACTAAGCATGTAGGATGCAATGCAACAAGAGATAAGCATCATAATCTAAAATACATAGCGATAGGCAATAGGCATAATATAGCAATATGACATGTATGATCAATGCATAAGTAAAACATGCTTAAGTAACTCATGCTCATATAGGATATCATATGTGAAGATGAGACTAAGCAAGCTATCCAAACTTGTGTTGGGCTAAGATGGTGATGGTTACACCCCATTAACCTAGGTGGTGAGGTACGCACCCCTCACATGGTTAATGAAATTCACACCTATCATCCAAATGGCAAAGTATGAACCCCTCACATGGTTAGTGAGTACTAACCCCGACCTCAGTTACCAAGGTACTAACCCCTCGATAGGTTACCCGGGCTCTTGTCCCCCCCCCCCAGGATTAGGCATTGTCTAATGCATCACTATATATAGGATTATCATATGCTATAGTGCGACACTTCATATAGGAATAATTATATACATAAGCTCATTTCATCATCATAACATCATTCATATCATATCTCATGCTTTGTACCTTCATTTCCTCAAGAAACCATAATCGGATATTTAATCAAACACTTTGGTGGGTGTAATAGGGGTAAAAGACTATGTAATTTAGCGATGAAATCATGCAAGAAAATCTGTTATGAAACCATCAATCAATACCTTGCAACACCCCCAAGACATTCATATCAAAAGCCCTCATCAAATTCAACATTAGATCCAACATCTAGAGCTCAAAACATGCTAAAACAACCATACTTTCATGATCATAAATTATTGTGTATTAAATTTCTCAATATACAAGACCCAGATGTGAAATCTACTTTAAATCATGCAATATTATTAAAAAGAGGGTTTAGACACCATGGGTGGAAGGACACAATGGTTTGACACCACATACCTTAGCTTTGGAGAATTTCTTGGTGAAGATGGAGGTGAGAACTTGATGCTTAGAAGAATTCCTTAAGATCTGGAAGAGATTTGTTCACTTGACTTTGGAGTGAAATATTAGTATAAGAGTTTGAGAGAGTATATTATCGATACAATGAAGAACTTAAGGGCTTTGGGACCTTGAATGAGCATCAAAACATCAATCTAGAGCTTAGAAAGGGTGGGAAAGGACCAAAATAGACCTTCCTAAAATGTTGTCTAACGGATGTTGCGGGCCCTGTTACGACCCGTGGGTAGCACTACGACTCGTAGGACCATTCACATGACCCCTAGGATCAATTTCGGAGTCTCCGCAAATTGCTACATTCCTGACCTACGAGTCGTACCCCGACCTACGACTCGTAACTGTGGGCTCGTAGTGAAACTCTGCACTGGCAGTCTTTAATAAAATGGCCATAACATTTGACTCCAAACTCTAAATGAGGTGAAACCAAGTGTGTCGGAAAGATAACTCAAAGGGCATTCATTTGACATGCAATGGGTCACCCATCCTAAGTATGCTAAAAGTTATGCTTGTTTAAAGTTGACCTTTGCATGAACCATCACCCAAAACACAACTCTTAGGGAAGTCTTGAACTTGTCTAGGTACTAGGTGTCTCCTGTGAACCTAATACACCCCCAATCTAACCAAATGAGGCTTGAAACATAGGGACAAGAGCATGGAGTTATGGGATGTCACAGGCAAAGCTCAAACGTAATACATAACTTGTCCAACAACACCTCTAAACATAGATATATAGTGGGGGCCAAGACAAAGCAACTTGGCTCACCCTCATAGTCAAAATTAGCAATAAGTAAGAAGGAATAATACATAACATAACAAACATAGACCAACGAAATCGGAATGGAGGACTCACCAGTAACCTTGAGTGAAACTATACTAGCCACATGCATGGAGATACTCAAGTGGGGCTCCAGTTCCTAAATGGTCATATCATATAGGCATAGAGTATGCGTTAGTATGTTGGAATGTACTAAGTATGTGGGATGCAATGAAACAAGAGATAGGCAATATAATCAAAATGCATAACATTAGGAAATAGGCATAATATAACAATATGACATGCATGTACAATGCTTGTAATAAAACATGCTTGAAAATATCCGTTCTTTCATAGCTTACATAACCTATTAAGATAACATAACTAGCTTATCCAATTACCTTATCCTAGAGGGTGAGAGATATAACATGTGCTGATAACCCGAAATCATACACGAGGGTAAGGAGTACATCATAGTTCATAACCTCATAAAGAGTAACATAACCTCATAGGGAGAAGCATAAACTCATAAAGAGTAACATAAACTCATAGGAAGTAGCACAACCTCATAAAGAGTAACATAACCTCATAGGGAGTAGCATAACCTCATAAAGAGTAACCTCGTAGGGAGTAGCATAAGCTCATATGGAGTAGCATAATTTCATAAGGAGTAGATTGCATTCGTACATAAGGGTAAGATGTACAACATATCTTATAACCCCTACATGTAGGAATTAGCCTTGCACTAGAGGGTAAAGCATGTAACATAGTTCATAACCCCTCCAAGTAGGCTTTCACAATTGACAATACCATAAACCTTATCTTAAAAATCCAGCAAGTCATCAATAATTCACAAGAACATAACAACAAGAGAGACCAACAATTCCCTTGCAATACCAGAGGTGCTTTACATGATTCAAACACATATATTCATTCCTTTCATCTTATATACATATCTTCCCTTCTTATCATCATTTGGACCTCAGATACATATATTATTCATCATCATATAACCATCATAACATCAATCAACTCATAAAGCATGCATTGGACCCACAATTTCTCAAGAAACACTAGCCGGACATTTTATTAAATACTTGGCGGGTGTGTAATGGGGGTAAAAAAACCATGCAATTTAGATATGAATTATGCAAGAAAATCGATTGTAAAACCATCAATCAACGCCTTGCAACTCCCTCAAGACATACACATCAAAACCACTCATTAGATCCAAGATTAAGAGCTCAAAACATGCTAAAACAACCATTCCTTCATGGAATAAAATCACAGCGTGGTAAATTTCTCAACATACAAGACCCACATATAAGATCAACTTTAAATCATGCAATATTAGTAAAAAGGAGGCTTAGGCACCATGGGTGGAAGGACCCAATGGTTCAACACCACATACCTTAGCTTTTGGAGAAACCTTGAATAAGACTTTAATGGGGACTTGAAGCTTGAGTGAAATCCTTAATGAAATCCTCAAGATTGGTCTTGACTTTTGGGACTTGAATTTGGGAGTAAATATTTGGATAAGTATTTTGGTGAGTACTGGGGAATGTTTAGGATGATATGAGGGTGAAATAAGGCTAGGTATATCTACTTTCAAGTGTGGAAACCCTTAGGCCCAAGACTTAAAAAGTCTTGGACCGAAGTAAAGAGAAAATAGGACCAAAACGGATTGCACACTGGAATTGCATTTTCAGCACAAATGAGTTCCACGAAAATGGGCATAACTCCTTCATCCAAACTTGAAATGAGGTGAAACCAAGTGCATTGGAAAGCAAAATTCAAAGATATTTAATTTGATAGGTTGTGGGATACCCAGGTCTTTTAGTGCTAAGAGATATGCCCCTTCAAAGTTGACCCTCCAAAATCGCGTTTTTGCGATTTTTTGATTTTGATACGGTTGCTTTAAAATTTGGCTTAGACCCACTTCCCATGCAATTTGACCCCCTAAACAAGAATATAAAGTTGTATTTGCAAAATGATTAATGGATTTTTAGATATATGAAAATTACGATCCCAGGCACTTCCGAGACACATTTTTGGGCACTTTTTAGGGTCGTTTCATTGCCTTTGTCATCCAAATTCATTATTTTAATTCATGCATCATCGAGAAACATTTTTGTTGCGCTCTTGTCATAGATGTTGTGTCCATTGCTTCTTTGTTTCCTTGTTGTAGACTTCTTCTCTGGATTGAAGACTCTCATTTCTTTTCTTGGATTTCATTGCGACATCCCCAACCTTTAAATTTAATAATAAAAATAATTTTTTGTAGACATAATTTAAAAAAAAATAGATACATATGATCTAATATGGTTTAACCTTTACCCTACCCAAAATATTTTTAAAGTGGTACTTTTTGTTAGAAGTGATTTTCAATAATGTAATTTTAAAAGTAGTAAATTCATATGGGTTTGCATAATCAATTTGAGAAAAGTAGTTTTATCAACATTAGAGCAATATTTGATGCTCAACCAAACATTCAAAAAGTAAGAAACTTCTAAGAAACATAACTACTATAATAAGCAAAAGTACTCATTTTTTCTTAGTAGCTTGACCAAACGCGTTGACTCTCTAATAAGTATTTCTTTATTCCTAGAAAAATGACAAAACCACCTATCATTATCAAACAAACTATATATAGTGTAACAACTTACCATCAATACTATTATTTCATGAGTTTTATGATGAACTTCTACTTGCAAGTATCCAAAACCTTGTAAAATATATGTTCTTACATCCCCAACAGATCGACACATACTGCATTTGCTTTCATGAAAATAAAACTTCAACCCAAAATAAAATTCTTATATTTCCATGTAGTAATTAACTTTCGAAGTTATTAAAATCACCATATTAAAAAATTAAAAATGAAAATCAAAAGAAACAAATTTGATAATTTCTAATGCACGCCAAAGATATGGCACCTTAATTTTTTTGTTCAAAGGAAGAATAAAAGAGAAAATGGGTGAAACGTAGTTAGCATTTTCTTAGAAATGACTATCAGTCAATCCAAATTACCAAGTATGGCATACAGGAAAAAAAATCATACATATCGAAGGTACTTGTAGAACCATCCTTCGGAACAATAACATAAACGATAAATAGATAAATATCAAAATATCTAAGGAAAGTAGTGAGGTTTGACATTCAACTAAAAAAATAAAAGAACTTATCCTTACCATTTCACATCTTCCATTTTGACATTGTCTCCTTTTAGCTTGCATCCATGTAACATGTCATAATATTTGTGATTTAGTCTATAGGGATCACTTGCCTCATCTTCATTCTATTATTTGAGTCTATAACAAAATAACAAAACAGTTTGACCTCTGCATATAATAAACATCCTCTTGCAATCCTTAACTATAAGAATCGTATCTTTTTATAATTAGCTTTTCATATTATCTTATAGTCTGTATCGTCTATTAATTTTTAACTCAAATAATATTCATAAAGTATATAGACAAGCTATGTTACGGTAAAAATATTTAATAATATTTGAGTCTTTTAAATAAAAATAATCTTAATAAGCAAATGGACCAACCTCTTTTAGTTTAATGGTGTAACAGATTGCTACACCTTTAGAAGGTAAATTACGAAGTCAACAAAAGTATTTGCTTCGACTATGGTAGTAACTAACTGTTTATTCCTCCCAACTAGATTTTCGGGTTCTATTATAGTTCCAACATCACTTTGCACATAAAGAAATATGTTAATATTTTGTTACTATAAATTTTAAAAAATTGAGAATCTACAGTAAAATTATTTTTAAATATAGAGTTGTATCAGTTTTTACAAAATTTTATTGCATCAATTATCAATCTGATTTTTATTATTTTGGATTAGAATTAAAATTGATTCCCCGATATAAATCTATAAGGGAAAATATATTTTTAATATGACTAGAATGAGAATCACCGACTTCAATTATATATAAAATTTAAGGAAAAGGACTAGATATACTCCTCAACATCATAAAAGTAGAGTTGATCATTAGCTTGTTTTAAATAAACGAGTCACACATATACTCTAATCTTTACACAAATGATAAGATAGACCATGTTTGGCTGATAGAACTAAAAAAGTAGAAAATAAATAATTTTCTAGTAAGAGAAATTCTATGATCTAGATATATAACTTTTCTATAGACTTTAAGAAAACTATATGACGAATAAGTCCAAATGCCACCAACATCAAGTGTAAATAAATGCCACAATTTTTCTAGTGAAGGAGGAAAATTAACAGAAAATTAAAGAAAACATAGGAAAATTATGAATCAAGCATAAGAGAAAAAGTTGGTAAATATTAACTTCTGACTTGTTATTGGAGTGGGTGGTAGAGTCACTTTTTTGTTGTAGAGATTATTTTGTCAAACTTGTAAAATAATACATATAACTATTAATAATTTACAAAAGAAACAAAAGATAAAAAAAATAATTTACTTTTGTATCAATTCTCCCATTGAAACTTATATTCAATAAATTAATTAAATAATGAGTGTTTTTGAAAACTCATTAGCTTTCTCAAATTATTTCCCATGTTTCTATGCTTTGCTGGTACATTCCAGATGAGTCCTATGGGATTTCTTATGTTTCTGTTGAGTTGGGTTTGAATTTGTCCTTTGAAGAGAAACCAAAGTTTAACTTTGGTAAACATTCGGAGTTCGAAAGCTCGGATTGGAATTCTTATAGTTCAAGTAGTTCTGGTGGTGAAACTAACCACTTAATATGGTCTCGTCATAAGTTTTTGGAGTGACCAAGTACAGTTTTGGTATTTTGAGTTGTAAACTAGTTTATTTGACTTGCATTATCAAATGTTTCGTGGAGATCTCGAAATCGATTTATGATAATTCTGTTGAGTTTTGTGAAATTCTGATTTCAGATGAGTGTCAAATGCCTATTTCGAGTTTTTGTTAAATTTTGTATTAGTGGTGCAACCCCTTTTTACTCTCTATGTTCGCAAAAGTGAACCTAGTTCCTCTCCACGTTTGCACTCACAGGTCTGCATTCACAGAGGTGGACCTGGTTTTCCATCCAGGTTCGTGGAGGTAGACTTAGTTCTCCACTCATCTTTGCGGAGTGTATTTAATACCTGGGCAGTGTTAAAACCGTGGGACACCATTTTTACTCCATTTTGAACTTTCAAAGCTCTTGCGGTGATTTTGAGGAGAGTGCTTTGAAGAAATATTTTGGCTGAGAGATTCTAACACTATTTTAATTATTTCTCATAAGTTTAATCTTGATTTTGTCTTGAATTTCATAATTTTGAATGTCCAAAATTTGGGATTTTTAGACAATGATTTCAAAACCTTAAATGGTGATTTCTCCTTCAATTTGAACTCAATTTTAGTGGAATTTTCACCCACGGACTCCATTTTTTGTGAGAACCTGATTTTAAAGTCAATTTCTAGATTCAGAAACTTCAAACTTTAGCCTGAATTTTCTAAACTTCAAACTTTAGCCCAAATTTTGACCGTTTTTCCCATAATCCTAAATTACATCAATATGGGTATCAAAATGCTTCTCTTGATGAGTAGTAACTATTGTTGATATTTTTTTATCGAATTAGAGGATCGATTTGAGGACTTGAGCTGATTGAAAGCTTGTACAATTGTGATTTCGGCATTGCGGTAGGTTCTTCTAACCCTTTGGGACTAGAATTGAGTTATTCATATTTATGTGGTAATTGTAATATTTAAGTTGATGTGTGAGCCGAGGGATTGATATGATTGATTCTTGAGGAAAGTGTGATTCTAATTAAGCCAAAAAATATAAGATGTCCCATATCAGCAAAACATAGGAGAGATGCTGGGTATATAAGTAAAGGACTATGGTCTATATACTGTGAGGCATCTTTTGGGGTGAGCCCAAAGGGACAATCCGTGGGCTAAGCCCAAGAGCGGACAATACTTCACAGTGGTGGGCTAGGTCATTACACCGGTGTCTGTCGAGGTGCTATCAATGCTAACAACGATCGCGACACTTGAGAGACCTAGTATATAGTCTGACGAGATCCCTAGGGGTTCTATCTTGTAGCTTCAGCTCTATAGGTATATACACATTAGTGCTAGAGCCCGCCGAGGTGTTATCAATGCTAGAGTTCGCCGATATATGGTCTGACGAGATCCCCATTGATTCTACGTTTTTGCTTAAGCTCAGTAGATGTATACATAAGCATCGTCTATCGCATTTCCTTCTCTTGGATTGCTTCCACACATTGTATATGCATTGCATCTTTGACTATCACTGATACTTTATTCTACTGGTATATCTACGGTTTAAATTGTGCACTAACCCTTTCCTTGCAGGTGATAGTTCTCTTCATTATTACATACATGCTCAATTTCTCTTACTTAGTCGGTTGAACCTATTGGGCGCATTTCAGTGTACTCACCGCTACTTTGTTTCCTCCCTTTATATCATGCACATGATTCGAAACATAATAGTTGATCATTTCATCCAAGTATTATTGATACCATTCAAATCTCAATGGTGAAGCTTGTACTTCGAGTCACCATGGATCTTTGGGTCCTCTTTTTATTATCTTATCTCTCAGGCTATGTATCAGATAATATGAGATAGTATTGTATTTTCTTTTGAGATAGGTTTATCTACCCTTCATGATCGTTTTAGATGCTTTTGTACACATAACTCCAAGTTTTGGGAGATTTCTTATATCTTTTTAGTTTGTTTTCACTTTGTTTATCTTTCTTTAGTTGCGATCCGTTTTGGGTCGAGACACCAGTTATGGGATATTTCAATTGTCTTAGTAGCTCTTTACTTTTGGAAGGGATTCTTTTGTTATACTTATATATAATTATATATTCGTTATTGGATCCTTGTCAATAATTAGTTTCTGCAAATTGTGAATTTTAGCTAGTTTTCTACTCTCAAACCCATTACCAGTGGTTTGGGGTTACGAGCTAGCATACCTGCTAGTGGGACATGGTAGGTGCCATCATGACTCGCAAGATATTTGGTCGTGAAAAGTTGGTATGATAGCACCTGGTTCATTAATCTCACTTATATAGAGCTACGTCTAGTAGAGTCCTATAGATGAGTACGGAGACGTCCATGACTCTTCTTTTAGAGCTTTAGGATGTCATTAGAAATGTACTCCATGATTGTATCACTTTGTGCAGTGTGTTGTCTTTGAGAAATCTCATTGGTCTCACTCTTTTGCAGGGTATGCTTGCAAACATGGTGCCCTATCACGACCTGAAATTTCAAGTCTTGATGACACCAGTTAGGCCCTACCTATAGGCAAAACAACCCAACCAAAGGTACCTGTCCAGAATAACTAAACATTACAATACTAGCAAAATACCAATAACACAACCACAACCCAAACAGAATGTGGAAGTTGCCTGCACAGTGCTATGACATGCCACATAAATACTACACTTTTAATGCCTTAAACATAGATTATTGTATGTTCACAAAGTTATATTAATATATTTGATGTGTTTTTATGTTGGTTTTACAGGAATACAGGATTTAAGAGGTTATTGTGAAAATTGCAGGATTTAACAGCTTTTGTTGATGTACGAGAACACCTATAGGTCGTGGTTTGATCCACTAGCCATAGGTGGAGTTTCGTAGTCCTAATCTCATGATGGGCATAATATTTGAAGTTGAAGCTATGATTAACAGAATAGGTCATCGTTAATCCCACGACCCATAAACTTGTCCATAGAAGAAAGCCCAGAGTTTGTGAAGGTTTTTGAAAGTTAACAGGATGAAGGAGTCTATAGCCTATGGTCTAAACTATGAGTCGTAGAAGGAGTCTCGTACATGGAAGACATTTTTCACAGAAGAAGTCTACAAAACTGCATCCATGAGCTATCAATTGAGTTGCGGCCCGTAAACTCGCTCGTGCATGGTCCCGTATCTAATTTTTCTAATCAGTTTAGGATTTGGTTTTCTTTTTTTTATAAATAGGTTTTATAGTTATTTTTGGACGGGTAGAACATCAGATAACATATTGTCACTTTTCTTTAGAGTAGTTCTTATATACTTTGAGTTGATATTTTTTGTGCTTATCTCCTGAATTTGATATTGCGATTTACGTGAAGATTTTAAATTTTACATTCTTCAATTCATCTTTGTAAGTATGTAATTATGCAAACATATAACATGATTTCTTCATCTACAAAAAACATGAGTAGCTTAATCCACAACTAGGGTCTTGGGTACTATGAAAATCTAACGAAGTAAAAACTAAATAATTTTTAATTCTTGGAAAGTGTGCATGCATGTATTATTTATTTCTTCTTTTTGATTTCATTTTAACGGTTGCAAACGTTTGAACTAGCCTTATTCTTACACACTGGCCCAAGAGAGTAATGAATAGAATAAGGGATCAATAACAGGATTCAATGTTGTACTCTCGTCTAATCAACTTGAACGGCCCAAGGGATGGTTGTACTGGGACCAAGGCAAGGGTTGGTAATGCGACACTCATAGACAACTTAAGTTGCATACCTAGTTCCCGGCCCAAGGAATTAGGTAAACATAACTTACCAGTTCTGCATTCTATACACTAGTAAAGGTTACAAATTATTAGGTTACACTGCGTAAAGAATTCATGGGGGAACACAATATCCTAGTTATTTCTCCTACTCAATCAGTAATACTTGGTTTCAAATTTTTTGTAGTATAGGTTTTAGTTATTGTTTTTGTCACATCTCAAAATACCCTCTAGATGTGCATGGAACCCGCTCACACTATTTGACGAGAGAACCAAATATTCATACACCCAAATTATCCAAACACTAATAATATAATAAGCAACTCCAAAACTCGTCAATACTCATAACAATAGAGTTTCACTAGCAAACAAAAATTTGTGTAACAATTTATGAAAGGAAAAGGTCACTTAACAAAAATATCTCTAGCCCAAAACCCACAATAAGATCATGGAGCATCTAATAGAGTGACACGAGTTTAACTGTCGGGCATACAAACCCCAAAAAGAAGAAAAAACATAAACTACAATAGATAGAGCTGAATTAGTAGCCTTAACGAACAATGCCAGGCTTACCTCAACAATAGGGTCCATAGACACGAACTCATCAGCCACAAGTCTCACCCTCTGCAATAGTATCTGCATTGACATACAAGTAAGGAGTGAGTTATATATAAATATAGCTCAGTAAGATGCTCGACTCGCTACTTTAATACCCCTGGAACAAGAGTTATAAAACACTTGTGCACAACGGATATACATAAATAATATACACAAGAATATACTTCATAATAAGCTCAATAAGTTCAAGAAAATGTTCAAAAAGGGTCACTACATATCTCAATTTAATCCACACTCAAAACCTATCATAAAAAGTAGCGAAGGAGATCAACCTATCACCTCGACAAGTCCATGGCAGCATGTACAATGCTCTTAAGATGTAGTACGATAGCGTGTACAAAGCCCCTAACATATTAAGGCAGCATAGGTATGCCCCTAATATATTACAACAACTAAGTATGCCCCTAGTAACCCCATCACAATAATAAAGAAGGGTGTTTAGCATCAGACCACATATTACTCATGAAAATATTCGATATTTTTCACAAAAATAGCATATCTAGTGTTTATCAAAGAAACATCAACTTTGTCAAGCACATGCTTGTCCCAACACATACACCAGACAGAGAAAAGTATATTTTTTTGGAGTATGTTTGAAAAGCAAGTACTAAAGCTTAAAGTCTCACTTACCTTGTTAATGACAAATTCCACCACCTTGCACGCGTAGAACACCCACTAAAACAGCCCCTATTTTCCTCCATCGCCCTTGTATCCCTACGCCTTCGGATTTGATCTTTGTGATATTAGGTGATGGGGAATTCGATCGTTGAAGCCATTCATTGATTTGTAGATCCTTCTGTAGCATCGCCCGATTTGTCAACACTTGTCCCCTATTAGTTGATGTCACCAAGCTATACTTCCTTTTGAGGCTAAAGCGGTCGTTGTCAAGATATATAACATAACCAAGGTTAGGATCGAACCCATATGTAATATGGTAGACATAAAAGAATTCAATGGAATTTGGGTTGATTAATCAACTTATCTCCCCAAAAGGGGAGTTTTATGATAATTATGAAAAGTAATTCTAAACTAAGATAAGTGTTAAACCAGTATGAAGCGTAACTAGGGTATTGTGTTCCCTATGATTATCTAACTCAGTATTACCAGATAATCAAATTCTTTTCCAGTATGTAGCATGCAGAATGATAAGTTAAGTTCACCAAACCGTGTGGATTTCACTACGTGATTTGGTACATCCTCGCAGTGTGACATTACCAACCGTTACCTTATTTTTTGGCACAACCTCCCCTTGGCCCAGTTCAGTTGATTAGATGAGAAACATTAACCAAATCCTATTAATTAATCTCTTTTTCTATTCATTACTACCTTGGTCCAGTTAGTAACACTAGGCTAGTTCTAATGTTAGCCACCATTAGAAAGCATTTAATATGAAAAGAATTAATTAATACATGCATGCACACTTTTCAAGAATTACAAATTGTTTTTACCTTGTTAGTTCTTCATGGTTCCTATAACCCTAGTTGTGGATTTAACTACTCATAATTAGTGTAAATGCAATACTTATGAATTTGAATAACATAATTAAACACTTAGACAAGAGAACTAAGCACAAGAAATCCAAACTCTTTAATGAGAATCACAAGATTGAAATTAAAAGATGAAATAAAGTTTAAGAAGTGTTTCTCAAGCTCTATCACATTCCTCTACTTGTTTTCTACTGTCATTTTTGAAAAATAACCTAAAAGACCTATTTCTAGTATTTAAAATACAAAACCAAAACGAGATAAGATAACTAGGTTGGCAGGCTCTATGAGGGTCTCTAGGCCGTATCACAGTTTACGACCTGTAATCGGGCTTTCATGGACTGCTACTTTAGTTCTGGGGCTGTCTTCTATGACACCCCTCTATGGCCCATATAAAATTTTATGGCTCATAGGGGGTTTCGTCTAATAGACTTTCAGCAAATACCCACCTTCTAATCGTCAGGGCACGACACCAAGTCTATGACTCATAAAGTCTTCTAGGGCCCATCTGTATGTTCATAGACTTAACTTCAGACATACACCACTTACTAGAATTGTACACAAAACTAGCTTTAGGGCTTGTAGAATCCTCTACGGTCCATAAAGGGTCTTATGGAGCTTCGGCTTCAGCAACTTTTGCACAATACGCCCAAACATTGTGCCAACCCTAAAAGCCTACAAAACAAACACAAAAGCACATCAAACCTACTAACATCGCATCGAGAAAACACAAAATTTCAAGTTTTAAACATTCAAAGTGTTGTATTTTGACAGATAGGGATGAAAATAGGGAGGGAGCAAGTGGATTGAGCTCAATCTGCAAATTTTTTAAACCTCCCCGCGCTGCCCCACATGATGACTTTTTTCATTTTCAACTTTCCCCACCCTGACCAGGCATAGACCCGCCTTGCATAAAACTTCCCCCTTAAGTTTTTAAAGTTCTTTTATTTTTTAATTGAATTTAGTTTTTTTGCTAATTAACATCTCAATAACTAATTAACTATTTTTAGTTGACATTTTAATGATTGTTTCTTAATCGTTGCTTAAAAGTTTCTCATTATCACTTTAACAATTAACAATTTACCAAACATGCCTAGTTTAAATTTTAGAAAAACATAAAATTGGAGTCAATATTTCATATTAAAAGTCAATATCTTTGATTTTTACTAATTACAAAAATTTAATTTCTTCGAATTCCTATTTGGTTTTTTAAACCCGCAACCCCCTCGTCCCGCATTAGTTTTAAAAATAGCTAGTTCAACCCTTCCCACACCCACAAAGCCCTAAACTCGCCTTACACCGCCTAGCTCTAAACCCGCCCTTGTACTCGCCCTGCCCCATTGCTGTCCCTATTGACAATATCAAACCCTCAACTTAAAATTGCTGCTTTTCCTCGAGCGATGGACTCAATCTATATAAGCAATGTAATAACATAGATACCTGAATCTAATGGACCAAATCACATAAATCTCAAGCACAAGTACCCACACCACTTTCAGAAGACATCAGATAACTAGTAAGCAAACTAATACAGGTCAATGTAAGTGACAACGCAACTATGACGAGCGAGGTAGTTACCAACAAGCCACAATTACTGAGTTAGTCTAATGTTAACAATGCAATATAAGTTCCCTCGTAGAAAGAAGTCCCATAACTCACTCACGATGATATTTTCAGGTATAATCTTGGGACTATGCAAAATCACTCACTCTCACAAACGACATTCAGATATTATGCTTAATACCATATGCTTACCCCTATACTCATGACTATGACCTTTGACTACTTGGACTAGGTTCACTTTAGGACTTTATTGGCTTGTAACATAGACTCGGGGGGCTTTGGTATGATGTTTTGGGAGCATAGTGACTAAAGGCTGTCCTTGAGACTGCGTTTTTCTACACTTTTGCAATACGGACATTGTTACTTTTCATCTCATTCTTCCTCTCTCCTTTTTCAAGCTTTTCTAGATGCTTTATTATCATTTTCCAACATTTTGGCTGGTATTTGCTCAACATTTTTCTTTTTTGTTCATTGCTAAGGTATCACTCATTTTTCTTGCACCCAGTACATAATTTTTATCCCTTTCCATGTATCAATAACTTTCCCCCCTCATTTTATGTTTACCCTGACTCTAGCCACCCTCAACTTAGGCTTTTGGCCTAAGGCGAGGTGCACAATATCCAAACTAGGAGCCATCCTCAACTTAGGCTTTTTTGCTTCAGTCAAGGTGCACAATGTTCAAGGAAGGACCAGGGCCAATTTTAGATTTTACATCTCATAAGTAGGTTACCTAGGTTTTTTAATAGAAAAAGTACATATAAGGCTCAAACATTAGGATTAAGGGATTTTTCAGACATTTGGTTGGTTATTTAGGCTAAGTGGACTATTATGAAAGAGGGCCTATGATCCTTTCCTAACCAACTAGCCTACAGTCTAAATCAGAGTAACAGGGCAAGTTCTAAAGTGAAACACAATACATGAACTTAGTAAAGTAAGCTCACACTCACATGACTTTGATTACACTATAAACACAAACTCTCAAATCATTCTTTTTATCTCAATTTTATCCTCACTTATCAGAATAAGCACTCTCAACACAATTAAACATGCGTGATTGCTTTCTAGACAAGACTAACAAAAATTTGGTAGGTATCATTTTTCACACAAAAGCACAAAAACACATATATGCCACAGACATCAATACTATATGCTACCAATACTACCTGCACATCCTAAACATGCTGGTTCAACAGAAATTAAATATCCATGGGGAAAAAGAACACAAGCAAGTAAACCCCTAAGATTCAAAATTTGGGATAGTTATAGGCCAAGTCTACTTAGACTTCACTGAGGCCTATAACTATCCATCCCCCATTGAAAAAGTGGTGCATTGTCCTCAATACACACCAAAAATACAAAATAGTCTCTCTCATCTCCTCTTCCTACCTCAACTGTCTCATGTCAAGCTTTAGCTTTAGCTCCTCTATCGCCCCCATGCAACCTTGCTACATCTAGATCATCCTCAGTGTGGGGTCTTTTCCCGAGAGAAGTCTGTGATAACTCCTCATGAGCGAACAAATCCACTACTGGCATCGGGGCCATAGTCATTGGGAATGCCACCAGTGTGGCCAAAGCTACTGTCATGTCGGCCCGGAGCTTCTAGATCTCCTTCTTTAGGGCCGTCACATCTCCTGGCCATGTTGTACTCAGGCTATGTTGGACCCACAACTCAAAAGTATCAATGCAGGCATCCACAACTGTAGGTCTGTCCTGAATAGTAGTGATCGTGTATGCCTGCATGTGTCCCTCAGGCTCTGTAATCGCCTAGTAGACCCAGGGCCTAATCTGCTAAACTAACTGAGTCAAATGAGACTCAACATGGGCCTGTCACTATGCTATGGCGATGCCACAGACATATAAACCATGTTGGTATGTGTTGTCTCTATAGGAATAGCCTGTGGTGCAGGAGTAGTAGTGGTAGGTGGAGCCTTAGAAGGTGGCTCTAGAGCAAACATCTCGGGTATTGGAGCTAGCTAGTGCAGTTCTCGTTGAAGTGCCACCACATTCTCCTCGTTAATTAAATTGGTATCCAAAGTGCACTATGAAATGACCCCAAAAAGTGCCCAAAAATGTGCCTCAGAAGTGCCTCATATCATTCAAAGACATTCCGAAATACACTCCCAAACACTTAGAAAATATTCGTCTCCTAAATTCAAGTCTCAAACTCATCTGGATTTCAAGGTTCTCACTCAAGCGTCAAGTCTCCATCTCCAATCTTTATTAAGCTATACTCCAAAGCTATGGTATGTGGGTTTCTTTCATGAGTTCCTTCCACCCATTATACCTAAGATCTCTTTTACTAAGAATTGCATGATTTAAAGTTGATTTACTCATGGGTGTTAATTATTAAGAATTTCACTGCACACTATGTTGGGGTTTATAAGATTGTGACTGTTTTAGCGTGTTTTGAGCTATGAAACCAAGATCTATTGTGAGATTTTGATGAAGGGTTTTGATGTATATTGCTTGAGGGTGTTACCAAGTATCTATTGAATGTTTTACACTAAAATTTCTAGCATGATTGCAATCTTGAATTGCATGGTTTTACTCTAGCACTACATACTCGCCAAGTGTTTGATAAAATGTTTGGTTATTATTTCTGGAGGAATTGAAGGTCTAATGCATTTCTTATGAGTTGAATGACTTTATGATGATGAAAGGAATGTATATATATGATGATGAAAGTACTGGATATATATGGTATTATCTCTATAGTGTTGGGAATTGACCAAGCTTCACTTGGGGGTTTGTTGGCTCGGGTAACCTTGTTAAGGGTTTTATACCTTGATTTCCTCGCTCGAGAGGTGGTAGGCCTATGCAACCATGTCGAAGGGTTTGTACCTTGATAACCTTGTTGGAGGATTTGTACTCCATCAACCTTGTTGGTGGTTTGTTCTCCATCAACCTTGTTTGAGGGGGGGAGGGTTGTACCTCATCAACCTATTGAGGGTTTCCTACGTCATTCGCCTCTCCAAGGGGGTGGTAGGCCTTGGATATTCTCTAACAATGGTCTATCCTTACACATGTCTTATGTTTTATATAAGCATATTTTACTTCAAGTATCATTTATATATGCCATATTGCTATATGCTCATTTATTGACTATGTTGTGCATTTCGTTATGGTGCTTATCACTTGTTGCATTACATCCTACATACTTGTTACATTTCAATGTGCTAACGCATATCCTATGCCTACATGATGTCACCATGTAGGAAACGGAGCCCCGCTTGAGCATCGCCATCCACGTGGCTAGTAGACTTTCACTCAAGATTGTTGCTGAGTCCTCTATTTCGGGGACATTGCTTATGATATCAAGCTATGTTCTAAGACTATCCTTTCTTTTATCTGATTATTAACTATGAGGGTGAGCCTTGTTGCTTGTCTTTGGCCCCGCTCTTATCTATATTGTAGAGGTGTTGTTGGATATGTCATTGCGTAATGTTATAGTCTTTGACTCTCTCTCTCTCTCTCTTGACTCTTGTTTCTATGATATGAATAATGTCTCTTCTCCCCGGTTATCACTATTTCTACTTTTATGTTGCTATTTTATTGCTTCAGTGACCAAGGATATGTAATGATGCGCTAATAGGGTTGCTTGGGGTCCCTTCAGGTTCCCTTTGCGCTGTGTCACATCTAGACCCTGAGCTTGGGTCGTGACAAACTTGGTATCAAAACACTAGGTTGTTAGATCCTCAGATTCCAAGACAACGCGTCGATTATAGTCTTGTTTATTGTTGTGTTGTGCACCACAACTATGAGCTAGAGGCTTTGAGGTGTTTAGGAAATGTTTCCCTTCTTTTTACTATATGTCATGCTATAGGAGTTGAGGTAAGGTTTTCCCCCTAATGATTGTCCTTTGCTATGCTAAATCATGCCTAACACGAGAGGAAGAAGAGCTCGCACACTCGATGAGCAACTGACTAATTGAGAGCTTCGGTATGCTCTCACTTTGCTTGCACAAGTTAAGGCTAACCAAGCCAACCAAGGGGCCCAAGATCCTCATGCTCCTATATTGGCATCTGGGGTTAAAGATTTCATGAGGATGAATCCCCTAGAATTCCATGGGTCAAAGGTGAGTGTGGACCCTCAAGAGTTCATTGATGAGGTGTACAAGAATTTTGCTATCATGGATGTGAGTTTGGAGGATAAGGCTGATTTGGCGACCTACCAACTCAAAGGGGTAGCATAAATATGGTACAACCAATGGAAGGAGGAGAAAGGAGTTAACAATGTGGTTCTATGGGAAGAGTTCAAGGCGCCTTTCTTAATCGATTCTTTCATCTTGAGCTTAGGGAAACTAAGTTGGTGGAATTTATGAACTTGAGACAAGGGTCTATGAGTTTGAGGGAGTATGCCCTCAAGTTCAACCAACTTTCAAAATATGCTCAACATTTGGTTGCCGACTCAAGATCTAGGATGAACAAATTTGTGATGGGTGTTACTAACTTGGTGAGTGAGTAGTGCTGGTCGACCATGTTGATTAGTGACATGGACTTGTCACGTTTGATGAACTATGCCAAACAAACATAGGGGAAAAGTTGAGGAAGAGGAGGAGTCATGAGCCCAAAAGGGCCCATATTAAAGGGAAGTTCCATAGTCGAAAGGGTGGCCGGTTCCATCAACACCAAGGGTCTTCTCATGCATTGCAAAAAAGGGTTACCAATGATTTTCCAAGTGCTTAAGATGTTGGAGGTGTGGTTCTTAATGGTGGGTGTCTGAAATGTGTTAGGGGTCATAGTGGCCTGTGCTTGAGGGATACTAATGCTTGCTATAGTTGTGGGGAAGTTGGGCATAAGGTGATGGATTGCCCCTGAAATTGCAAGGGTAAGGAGGTTCGTCCACAAGGTGCTAATGCGGTTCCTGTGGGAAGAGGTGGTTGACAAGATAGTGCCCCAAGGCATCATTAGTTTTATGCTTTGCGTGGGAAAGAGAGTTCTCTAGCACCTAAGGGCAAATTTATGTCCTATCTTAGAGCTAGAAAGCTAATCTCTAAAGGGTGTATCTATCACCTCGTGCAAGTTAAGTCAGATGATGTTGAGCCCTCCACTCTAGAGTTGGTCCAGATTGAAAATGTGTTCCTTTAAGTGTTTCTCGAAGATCTCCTAGAGTCCCTCTTGATAGAGAGATTGAGTTTTGGATTGATGTTCTCCACGATACCCAACCTATTCCAATTCTAGCTTATAGGATGGGCCCCGCTGAATTGAAAGAGCAATTGAAGGACTTGCTAGAAAAAGGTCTCATAACACCTAGTGTTTCTCCTTAGGGTGCTGCTGTCCTATTCGTTAAGAAAGATGAATCTCTCGGAATGTGTATAGACTATAGGAAACTAAACAAGGTTACAACAAAGAATAAGTATTATCTTTCCAGGATAGATGATCTTTTTGACCAACTTTGATGTGCCTCTTGTTTCTCCAAATCTCATATCGGGTTACCATCAGTTGAAAGTAAGGGAATGTGACATTCCCAGGACAGTCTTTAGGACAAGGTATCACCATTTTAGTTCTTGGTCATGTCCTTTGGGATGACTAATGAACCTGTAGCTTTCATTGTCTTGATGAATTAAGTATTCAGATTGTACTTCGACAAGTTCGTGATTGTGTTTATTGATGATATCCTAGGATATTCTGAGGATGAAAAGAAGCATGCTAAACATCTTAGAATGGTCTTGCAAACTCTCAAAGTCCATGAATTGTATGCAAATTTTTCGAAGTGTGAGTTTTGGCTCAAGTCCGTGGCCTTCCTAGGTCATGTTGTCTCAGCTGATGGTATTCAAGTGGATGCCCAAAAGATTGGAGCAGTTAAGAACTAGCCCAGACCGACCTCTCCCACCATTATACGAAGTTTCTTGGGATTGGCAGGGTACTACCGCAGGTTTATTAAGGGGTTTTCTTGCTTATTTGCACCATTGTCCAAAGTAACTTAGAAGAAGGTTAAGTTTTAGTGGTCCGATGAATGTGAGAAGAGTTCTAAAGAGTTGAAGACTTCACTGACTACAGCACCAGTTTTGACCTTGCCTGATGGGACAGAAGACTTCCTGATATATTGTGATGCGTCAAGAGTTGGACTAGGTTATATGCTGGTGCAGAGAGGCAAAGTGATAGCCTATGCGTCCAGACAACTTAATATTCATGAGAAGAATTACCCGACTCATTATCTCATGTTGGCAGCAGTGGTGTTCGCACTTAAGATTTGGCGCCACTACTTATATAGAGTGTGTGTGGACGTGTTCACTAACCAGAAGAGCTTGCAATATGTCTTCAGTCAGAAAGAGCTCAACCTGCGGCAGAATAGATGGTTGGAGTTGCTCAAGTATTACGATATAAGCATTCTCTATCACCTAGGTAAGGCTAATATTGTTGATGATGCTCTTAGCACTCATGGATAGCATTACCCATGATAAGAGAGGGAAGAAAGAGTAGGCTAAGGAAGTACACAGGTTGGCCCAATTGGGAGTACAACTTGTGGAGAATAATGAAGGTCGGATTAACGTTTAAAATGGATTTGCTTCATCTTTAGTGTCATAGGTGAAGGGAAAGCAATAGCAAGACCCTATCTTGTTTCAACTGAAAAAAGTTGTTCACAAGCAAATAGTGATGGTTTTCTCCGAAGGGGGAGATTGGTTATTGAGGTACTAGGGTAGATTGTGTGTGCCCGATGTTGATGGCGTTCGAGAGAGAATCATGGTTGAAGCTCATAGCTCCAGATATTCTATCTATCCTGGCTCCATCAAGATTTACCATGCCTTGAGATAAGTATATTGGTGGAAAGGAATGAAAGAGGACATTGTTGAACTTATCTCTAAGTGTCCCAATTGTCAACAGGTCAAGGCCGAACATCAAAGACCTTGTGGGTTAGCTCAGAACCTTGAAATTCTAGAGTGTAAGTGCGAAATGATCAACATGGACTTCATTACCTGTCTACCAAGGTCTCGAAAGCAACACGACTTGATATGGGTGATCGTGGATAGGATAATTAAATCAAACCACTTCTTAGAAGTCAAGAAAACTAATATGGCTGAGGATTATGCCCCTTTAAACATTCGCGAGATTGTGAGGTTGCATGGAGTTCCCTTGTCTATAATCTCGGACAAAGGATCTCAATTCACTTCCTAATTTTGGAGATCTTTTCAGGAGGGATTGGGTACCAAAGTGAATCTGAGTACAACTTTCCATTCTCAGATAGATACACAGGTAGAGTTGACCATTCAGACTTTGGAGGATATATTGAAGGGTTGCATTCTCAAATTTATGTCAAACTGGGATGACCACTTGCCATTGATCGAATTTTCCTACAACAATAGTTATCATGCAAGTATCCAGATGGCCCCATATGAAGCTCTGTATGGGCGAAGGTGTAGATCATCGATTAGGTGGTTTGAATTCGGTGAGGCTGAGTTGATTGGACCCGATCTTGTTCACCAATCCATGGAGAAAGTAAAGGTTATTAGAGAGAGGTTGAGGATCGCACAATGTAACTAAAAGTCTTTCACTAATGTGAGGAGAATAGACTTGGAATTTGAGAGGGAAGACTGGTATATTTGAAAGTGTCACCCATGAAGGGCGTTATGAGGTTTGAGAAGAAAGGAAAGTTAAGCCCATGCTACATCGGACCCTATCAAATTGTGATTAGGATTGGGAGGGTCACTTATGAGTTAGACATATCCTCCGAGTTAGGCGAGATTCATTCAGTATTCCACATTTTGATGTTGAAGAAGTGCTTTGGAGATCCCATCTTAGTGATCCCTATTGAGAGCACAGGAGTGAAGGATAGCTTGTTCTATGAGGAGATACCTGTCCAAGTGCTTAACTGTCAAGTTTGTAGGCTAAGGAATAAAGAAATAGCCTCTGTTAAAGTTCTTTGGAGTAACCAATGGAAGAAGCTACATGGGAAGCTAAGAAAGCTATGAAGATCAAATACCCGCACCTATTCATTCCAAATGACAATGATGTTGAAGGTAATGTCCTTATGCTTAAATTATTTGATTTTTCACTCTTGAGTTGATGTGCATATTCTATTATTGAGTCTAATGTAGAGATTATAGAGGGTGAGGGATAGCTGAGAATTTTTGAGTAAGTATTGAGACGTGTCTTGAGTCTACTCGTGCCTAAATCCTACCCTTACTCATCATTCAAGGAAGAATGTTCCCAAGGGGGAGATGATGTAACACCCTACAAAATTACAAAAAAATCCCCTTGAAAGTGATTGTGCACATTATGCATCTTCCCAAGCTCCAATGGAAAATCTGTGATCGGATTTACGCTCAGCGCCAAAATTTAGTGGGAAAATGGCCTCGATCAGATTTTAGAGCAACTGGGTCAGAAAATCATTTTTGCTAATTAATTTTGGGACAGTGAGAGTATGGGTCAAAGGCTCGACATGCCTGGGACGCGGACTCACACTTACGTTTTTTCTTTAATTTTCAACTGGAAATTGAATGAAACAAAATTTCATGATAAAACACATGTTCGCGCCCCTGGCCTGATGTGGACATATTTTTACAATTTATTAAATTTAATTTTACTACAAGAAAGGACTTTTGGTCATTCCCCGACCCATCCTAAGTCTCAAAAACATGATTAAGGGCTATTTTATTCCGGTTAAGGGTTTGGAAACCCATTCTTCTTAGTTCGACATGAAAATTCTTTAGAGAGAGGACAAGAAAAGCTTGGGGATTTCAATATTTTGAGATAAGTTCTTGAAGAAGCCTGAGAAGTTCTCCAACCAGGTATGTAAGGCTATCGAAAACATGGGATTGTTCTCCAATGTGCCCCATAGGTAGTAGGAAATTGATAAATTGAACGTGAAAAGTCTTGTATGTGAAATCCTTGGGTATATCATTGAATGCTTTCTTATAAACATAATTTTTTCTAGATTGATGATCATCATAAACTTAATTTACTGTTTAAATAGCTTTCTTGAAACTCTACATGATTCCTTTGTTAAAGACTGCAAGAATAAATCTAAGGGTTGATATCTAGAGCCTTGATCATATGTGTGTGCTTGAATGTTGTGGTTTGGATCCTGAGTTGAATGTATTGATGATTGATGTTAATGATATTGATATCTTAAGAGGCTTAAAAGATTGAGTTTAATGTTGAAAACATGTTCCCAACTTCTTAAGTTGATAGATGATGAGATGGGTTGATGTTCCTTATCCAAAAGAGACAAAATGATGAATAACCTTGATGATTGATAGCTTATGAGCATGTTGAGTACTAGAAGGAGTATTGAGCACCGAAACGAGTAAGAGTGAGTCCTACTTGCACTCATTAACTATGCGGTTGGCATATGAGAGGATTGGACCGTGCAAAATAGATGTTTCCTCAGTCCCAAAAGAGGACTTGATAGATTTATGGATCCACTAACAGACTAGAATCATCCTATACCCCGATAAGGGACTAGACGGATGTGGAAATGGCATCACTTTGTTGTATCATCAGTGTCTCATAGGTGATGGTTGTCGGTTAGAGAAATTCTGAGATAGGTTCTATCTTGATAATACTCTAATGTTGATGTGATGGTATGAGTCGTGATTAACGTTGATGTGATGGTGTTTATTCCTTATTTTGAGATAATGAGTATCTAATTAGTTGATGTTATTTCGTAATATTCTGCCTATACTATTTACTTTAGATCGTTTATATACCGTACATTTCATGTACTGACGCCCCTTGGTGCTGCATCGTCTTATGATGTAGATTCAGTAGATATAGGACTTCAGCAGATGATTCGTTGAGGTTCAGAGATTCCTAGCCCCTGAGACTTGGTGAGCCCTCCCCTGCATTCGAAGGATATCTTTTATTTTATTTTCTTATAATTTATTCTGAGTTTGTGGTAGCCATAGCCTGTCATTGTACTTTCTTAAACTTATAGACATAGAGGCTTTATAGACATAGACATAGAGAGATGGTGTTTTGATGTTGGGGTCCTTCCCCCTTTCTAGACTAAGTTTCTTTAATTTTATTTCGTGTGATGGATGTTAACGACCTGTCTTGTGGCCTACGACCCATATTCCTTGATGAGGATGTGATAGAATAGAGTTGCCTGCTGTTATTTAATTTCTAACTCTAATGTCTTTCACTGATGCAAGATTGAATGAACGTGATGAGGCCAGGTGGTTTGCTTGGGTGCTAGCAATAGTATCTGAGTGTCAGTTACTCCTAAGGTACCCTCCTGGGGTGTGAAATAGGAATACAGGATTTAGGAGGTTTTTGTGAAGATTGTAGGATTTAGCAGCTCTTGGTGATATACGATATTACCTATGGGTCGTGGTTTGATCCACTAGCCGTAGATGGAGGTTCATGGTCCTAATCTCGTGTAGGGCATAATTTTTGAAGTTGAACCTACGATTAACAGAATGGGTTGTCATTCATTCCACAACCCATAAAATTGTCAATAGAAGAAGGCCCAGAGTTTGTGAAGGTTTTTGAAAGTTAACAGGATGAAGGAGTCTACAGCCCGTGGTCCAAACTATGATCCGTATAAGGAGTCTCATACATGGAAGACATTTTTCACAGTAGAAGTCTACAAAATCATATCCATGAGTCGTCAATTGAGTCATGACCCATAAGCTCACTCACGCATGATCCTAAATCCAATTTTTCTAATCAGTTTAGGAATTGGTTTTCTTTTCTCATAAATTGGTTTTATAGTTATTTTTAGACGGGGAGAACATCAGACAACATATTGTTACTTTTCTTTTGAGTAGTTATTTGTCACGGCCCAACCTAGGGTCGTGACAAGTACTCGATGGGGGCACCTGTACATATATTAAGCTAGATTTCCATTTGATTCAATTATGGAATTCTACCGAAAATTCGGCAGAGTTTCCTTTGTTTTAGTGACTAACCACACCTGCACAAAAAT
>JAPFFP010058089.1:0-27853 GCA_026153255.1 Solanum medicagineum | reverse complement strand
TGTCCTTCGGATTAAAGAATACCCTTCATAATTCCAGGAATAATGAATCTTATCTTTAATCCATTTTCAAAATTCATTACCATTTATATTAATGATATCTTGGCATTTTCTATCAGCATTGACGAACATTTCAAATATTTAAGAGTATTCAAAAATGTCATCAAACAGAATCGCTTAGTTTTTTCCAAGACCAAATACAGTCTATGCCAAATTAACAATCAATTTCTTGGACATAATATCCATCAAGGTACCATTGTATCTACTCAATGATCTATCCAATTTGCAGATAAATTTCCTAAACAAATTTTTGACAAAAAACTAGCTCCAAAGATTCTTAGGGTGTGTCAACTATACAGTAGATTTCATTCCAAGTCTTAGTAATTTACTAAAAGCTCTTCATAATAGGTTGACAAAACCTTCTCCTCCATGGATAGACATTCACACGAATGTAGTTAGAGAGATCAAATTGCGAGCTAAGGACCTTCCTTGCCTATCTCTTCCCAATCCTTCTGCATTCAAAATTGTTGAAATAGATGCTTTAGACATCAAATATAGAGGCTTTATACAAAAAAGAGGAATAATAAAGAGCATATCATTGCATTTTCATCGAAGCACCAGAATAAAACTCAAAAAAAATTTCCCACAGTTTCATATCTCGTGGATATACTCACAAAAGTTTTCATTTCATATGTCAGAAGGACAAAAGGGCTTCCCATGGTTAGCGCTTTAAGGCCACTGCAAGTGGTACAAAAGTTGAAACCCATTAAAAACCCACGTTCCTGAGCTAGAGAAATGGTTCCTACTAAAACCAGGACATTTTTTCCCAATAGATGCCGCCCAGATACAATTTTTGCAATAAAAATCAATTGCAATTGCACAATTAGGTAGATCAAGTAGCAAAGTAGACTTTATAAACCAAATGAAAAAAATCCTTTAGAAAATAAGAGCTGAACTCCCCTGCAATCAATCACTATCATTGGAAAAATCAGAGTCCAAAGATGAAGAAGTAATCATCCTTAAGTTTGATCTATGATGACATCACCAAAGATAAAGTCATCCATGAAAAAACAACCCAATTATTAATGGAAGATCCTGTAGCACTACTATAGAGCTTTTGTTGTAGCAAATGTTTTGCCATAAATAGAGCTGCCTTCCCCCTCCCCCCCTCCCCCACACACATATATAGTTTTTATTGAAAACTAAATGACTTTATAACATTCAAGACTATGAAGTACCTTTAATATTCTTTTCCTCAAATCCAAGACTATGAAGTATATCCTCTCGAGATAAAATGATTATATCCATCCAAATTGTGGTACCTCAAGGTCACTAGTTCTCGAACTTCAACAGGATTAAGTCCCATAGAATTTTATAAGGAGGAGGAGTTTTAACTTTATAACATTCATATTGGGTGTATACTATTTCATATATAATTATTTGAGGAGGAACCAGTTATTTATAGTCATCAAAAATTGTTTAAGAAAAAATGTAGTGATTTAGAAAATACAACACTAATTAATATTTGTGTTAAATTAGTGACCGCCAATGTTTAATAGTAAAACACCCTTCTAGCATCAGTTCAAACTAGTGCACTAAAGAGATACGTGTCTCTTCAACTAGTGTTGCACCGATGAAACGTCGAAGCATAATTGTACAAGATACTTCACACATCAACACAAGCTAATGTGTGGAAGAGATACATCTCTTCAACTAGTATTGCACTAGTGCTTTGTAGATACAAAAAAGTTCATGTTGCATGTGAGAAAAATATTGTATCAAAACTTTTATTCAAAATATAATCTCTTGATCGATTATTTTTCAAATCCAAACCCAAAGCTAAAGTTGAAGTCAAAGTCAAAGTCTAACCGATTGAGCTGCAATAATGATAGAAGATTTTTGGTATTCTTAACCCTTTAGATGTATGAAAGAGTTCTTTTATATTTAAGAACTTGAAAGTTCCTTTCAATTCTTTCATTAATGTGGGAGAATTGTTATTTAAAAATGGATTTTATATTTTGCGTTCTCTCTATTTTTCCTCTCTATTTTTCATTTTCATTTCATCATCAGAATCCAACAATCTCCCATGTAAAAACAGAATGGCTACAAGATAAAAAAAATGCAGACAAGCTTACGATTTACAAGTAAATGATAATTACATTAGGATAAATAGGTATTTCTTTGAACTTTCCATATTTAACTTAAATCTTTCACGATCTAAAGGTACCCTTAGTTATAAAATGATACAAAAAATTTCAAAAGATTCTAAATGAACTTCGTGAAATATACATATATTGAATTCAAGAAAGAACATCAAAAGAAAGTTAAAAGTGGATCATCATTACAATTTGGTGCATCAGTAAATGAGTACGAGCATCACCTAAATGTACAATATTTGAACCCTAAGGGATTAGCAAACTTAGGAAATAAAAAAAAATTCTGCACATCACTGAACGTATTCAACGGGCTAATATAAGTCTACTGAAAGTAATAGAACCTGGCAAGAAGGAGACATAAATGTGCATGTCAGTTCGACGATGTTGATGACATTTGGCGCATCGCCGAATGAAGTCGGCGAACTCAATGTACATCACTAATAGTTTCAACCAAGGCTTGGTTGAAATCGATATTTACGTGCTCAACTTGGTGACAAACATTGCAAGTCAATGAATTGCTGAACTTGTCGGCAATGCTCGACTTACTTTACCGAGTTGCATTTTAGGGTAAATTATGAGATGGTATTTAAGCAGTTTGGATGAGTATTTTTGGTACACTTTTAAAATACTTTTCATATATTCTTTCAGAGAACACTTGGAGCTTGTACTTATTCTTCAAGAAGGGTTTTGTACTCAATTTTCCTGCATTTGGGGAAGAATAACTTGGTAGCATTTAATTTCCTCTTGTATTCTCAGTTCAAATTGAAGATTATGGATGATAATTTAGGTATAATTTCTTTATATTAATGGGTCTTTGAATTATCGATTAATTGTGTATCAATTTTTCTCAGTTTATGTTGCCTACCTTGTATAATTGAAAACCTAAGGTCACAAACTCAGGGTTCGCATTTCAATCTTCAAATGTTGCATAATTTTGAGTATTTGGAGTGGGTAGATAATGTAATAGTCATGGATAATTGTGATTTAAGCTGAAGTATTAGTTGAGTTTATCTGACTAAGTTTAACAACCCGACCTAGGGGCCTAGTCGTCACACAACGAATGAGACACCCAAAGGTACCTCACCCTAGCCATCTTACATATCATAAGCACTCATAGGCATAAAACACTAAGATGAAATAAAAAACTATGGGAAACGGAGTAAGGGACACAACTTAAAAATCATAAGGGAATATAGGAATTAGATTCCATCATAAAATTTATCCAACAATGCCTCTGACATAAACTTGACGAGGGCTAAGACATGTTCAAGCTCACCAGCAAATACATACATATCAAAGAAATATATAACTAGAAACTAGAATGTCTTATACATCAATCTAAAAAGAAAACTAGGTTATTGTCCCCGAAGTAGAGGACTAACCAACTCTCATCTTCAATGATCCAAAAGCTAGCCACATAGACGATATCGAGGAGTGTCAGTCCCTACATGGTTAAATCATGTAGGCATAGAAGTATGCGTCAGTACTTTCAATGTACTGGTATGTAGGTATGCAATGCATGGAATGAAAATAAATAATGAAATGATTCATGCTAAGTCTCGTGTTAAAAATCATATGTTTACAAGGACATTATCAAGTCATAATCAAGCCAATAACATTAAAACATAAAAGGGAAACTTTAGAAAGAACTTAGTAGAATGTATAAATGAATATAGTCACAAATAAGAAAATCATATAACTTGAACGACGCATAGGTTTTAGGCATTTAAATCATATACCATAGCAGGAACATCTTTGAAGTATGAGGAGAACATACATATGGGTGATCATTTAACACATTACTTTAGCCATAGAACATGAGATAATGCATACGAGAAATAAAGAACCTATCCTTACTTGAATGCATGATGAGGCACATAAACTTAAATTAGTGAGAAAATATATATTGTTATGAACAATTAAAATATTAATATCCTTGGGTGAATAATACATCACTTTACATAAAAGGCCACTTTATTACGCAAGAAACATAAGTAATCATAATGGAGCCCATCTTTCATACTTGAACACTTAATCATATAAGTTAAGGAGAAATACTGTTTCAACTTGTAAAACAATGAATCATAGGATCTTTAAAACAACTATGAACATAATATGAAGGAACCATCATAAATCACCATAAAATGACACCTTGGGAACTTGAGGAGAACATGAACATATGTGAGAGCACCTTTTAACCTACATAAACCATGTGAGCTAACCATGGAGTCCCGATGTTTTTCCTACACCATAGAAAGGAAGACAGTTGCCAAGGTGACATCCTAAAATGCCCAAATGGATCTACTAAAGCCTTGCTATGAGCAACCTCTACTGTCGGTTAGTCTAGAAATCGACCTCTACTAACGAGTGATTCCTATTTCCTATGGTAGCGCGTAGTTATGGAACAATGAAATTCTACTAACAATCTCATTCTATTCAAATAGGAGCTTCCACAATCATCCCCAAAGTCCACTCAGTGCTAGGTAAAACGCTCACGGAATAATCATAAGCATGACTCATGAAATCATTAGTGGAGAGGTATTCTACCAACCCATCCCATAAGCCTTTTAAAACAATGGAGGAAAATTCTACTAACCTGTCCCATAAACATTTAGAATATTTATCATTATCATAAGGATAACTTCAACATCTTGGATAAGCCTGTACTATCTGCTATCATCATAATCTTGGCTTAGCCTCTACTATTGATAGGGTCATCATCATATCCTCTACTAACGGATTATCATTTCATTTCCCTGTACTAACGGGTCATCATAGTCTTATGATCATAACTAGATGGGGACTCACATTTCTTTTATTCATTCATTCTTGACTCCAATTAGTTTATTCCAAAATAACATATTGGCAAGAGTATGGTCATGACACGTATAAACTTGCATATCATAACATTATAAAAGAGAATTCCAATAATACATAGCTTTTATATGACTTCAATATCATTAAAAGAGCATGTCATATCATGGGATATCTCATGATGTAATGCACTAATACATGCAAATTAGCTTTACGATTTCGAAACTTGAAGGAAGTGTACATACTCATATGTATCCCATGACAAGCAACCCATATTTGAAGTAACCCGTAAACCATTTCACAAATCCATTACTTGAAATCAATAAGATGCATGAATCAATACACCAATTTGTAAATTTAATGTGATTTAGACTTTATTCATAAATAATAATAATACATAAAGCATGAATTTAAGTGAAATCAAGCAACCCTACATCGACTTCACAACCCAAAATTCCATACTTAGGGAAGAATCATAAATAACTATGGAATCATGAAAATTACTAGTTATCCATGTGTGAGAGTAGTAGAATTCAACAATTAAAGAACAATTTAGAGAGCCCATATAATCATATTCATATCTCAAAATTCCCTAGCTTCCATAATGTAGAAATTCAAGACATAACATCCTTCTCATGGAAATAAACATCGTTTGATAAAAATACGGGCTAACAAACATCAATAAATTCATAATATAAGCATTTGGAATCATTCAGATCAATCCAACATGGTCCTTGTAAAACCCCAACTAGAAAGTCATGAGTTTCAACTCCATATGCATCATAGGTCATAACACAATACTCATATGCTTCATATAACTAAGAATGCATCACAAATTACATGATTAAACCAGCTTCCCAAAACTTCATAGCATGCATAAACCTTAAACAAAAAATAGATAGGAACTAGTGTTTTGTGAAGGAAAGGGTTTCACAAATCAAACTCACATACCTTAGGCGAAGACTTAGAAAGAAATCACTAAATTTAGTGAAGAAACCCAAAACCCTAGCCTTGTCTTCAATGGGGGACCTGGGGGGACTCTCGATAATTTTTGGGAATTAGGTTTTGAAGAATGGTTTAGGAATAGGGTCCTTTGGGGGAGTTGTAGACTAATATAGGGCGTGTAGGAAGTCAAAACAATGTGGCATTAGGCTTTGGGTGTGAGGAGATGGCTAAAATACCCTTTTTAAAACTTGCCGGATAGTTTCCACGAAAGTCCATGTATGGACCGTAAGCCAATCCATGGCCCTTAAAGTGGGTCGTATAAACTAACAGTCTAATAGTGCTTCACTAAAATGGGCATAACCTTTTGGTTCGAACTCCATATGAGGTGAAACTAGTCGCATTGGGGATATAATTCAAAGATCTTTCATTTGGTAGGTCGTAAAGAATCCAATTTATTGTGTGCTAAGAGATATGATTATGTGAAGTTGACACATATATGAATTCATGTTAGAACTTAGACGATTGAAATCCTTTGCACTCAACTTGATAGGAGAGGGTCTTGGAATTGAATGAGGGGTCATGGAGGAGGTAGATAAGGCTATTAAGGTTTTAAGGTAATTGGAAATAACCTTAATGAATCCGATTGTGCAAACCACGAGTGGCAGTGTACGAGCCGTACACAGAAGCACGACACATACTGTTCTTTGTAAGCAAGGATACAGAAACCATTATTTGGCCCCAAAATCACGGACCATCTTACGAGCCATATATGGATTTATAGGTCATGATTGGACTCGCAGAGTGCTTCCACACACAACTATTTTTCTCATCCTCTAGGTCATTATCCACGAAGGGATAATATGGATTGTATAACGCTTTACAGGCCATACTGTTGGTTCATAGACCACTTTCCTGAAACTCCAATTTTCTTTAAGTCAAGACCCTTAATCTCCGGACCTAACTATGGGTCGTAACTCCTTCTACAGGCCATATGTTTCCCTCATCCAATTACTCCAGGTCATTTTTCAACCCAACCTTTCAATACTATTAGGCTCCAAAATTGGGGATTGTTACAATATCCCCCCAGCCCCGGGAACATTCGTCCCCAAATGTTGATAAAACCAGTACGATCTGAGTGGCATGAACATGCATGCGTAGCAAGCCATCATAAATTCAAGTACACAAGTCCAACATCACTTTCATACAAGGTTTTAAAACAAATCTTTAACCTCAAACATCATTTTAAAAGCATACATAACATGTTTTTATAAGTGCACATAAGATTCTAATTAAGAACCAATTTCATGAATATGCATGTACGAGAATCATCAAGTCATAGATATCATAAATGATACATGAGGAGGGACATGAAAACTACTGCCTTACTAATACCTTAACACAACCACTTACATCAAAACATCAACTATACCATTGTAACCATGAAACCATCTAGCATAAATCATTACCACATTTGGGAGGAACACATACTTACTGAGTATAGGATTTTGAGTTCTTTCTCTTCCTTTCCTAGCGGCCATAGGACAATCCCTTCTCTTGTGTCCCAACTTGCCATACTCAAAGCAGCCTTTTTGTCTTATTAAGCACTCCTTTAAATACACTCTACCATACTTGTCACATGTAGGATAGGGGTTTCTATCCTCTTGCTCCTAGGCTCTAAGGTCTTAGTAGATAATGATCCACCCTTATCGAAACAGGCCCTCGTTGACTCTCTTGCACTCTAACTCATCTTTTCCTCCTTAATTTTTTCTATATAAGTCATAAGCCTCGAAATATCCTTCTTTTTTACTAGTGTAGCAGTCCGGTATTCTTGAATAAGTAAATAGGATAACCCCAACAAGAATTTGCTCGTTTTAGCACGGGCGTTAGCAACCAATGATGGGGCGTATTTGGAGAGTTGGGTGAACATGAGAGAATACTACCTCACACTTATGTTCCCTTACTTAAGATTGATGAATTCTTGCATCTTAGCTTCTCTCAACTCCAAGGGAAAGAAGCGATCTGGGAATGCATCTTTGAACTCTCCCCAAGATATAGGGCCTTCCTCATTCCTCTCACCTTTCCATTGAGTGTTCCACACTTGAGCCACCCCCTTTAATTGGAAAGCCGCTAACTCTGCCTTCTCCTCTGAAGTAACTCCCATAACGGCTAACACCTTGTTCCCTTTATCCATGAACTCTTGGGAACCCTCCTCCACTTTTCATCCATGGAATTTGAGAGGGTTCATTCTAGAAAAGTCCTTTACCTTCAATGCCGGAATGGGAGCATTTGGAACATAGGCTCCTCGGTTGGCTTGGTTGGTCACAATTTTTGCCAACATAGTGTGAGCGGTCCAAAATTCTGCATGAGTTATCCTTCATCGGCTAGGGCTTAAGGCATCCTTTATGTAGGCATTATCTAAAAGCACAAAGAACCATCCGTTAGATAAAGGACACCTTAAGTCTAAAGCACAACATGGATCATGAAAGAAGTGAGACAATTCCTAAACTTCTTATAGTCTCCTACTCATAAATGTTGCGCTTTTCACATATATGAATAAGACTCTATTCAGCGTGGTATATTGGACTCAGAGGACCATTTCAAAACGTTCTGCTCTGATACCAAGTTCGTAACGACCAAACCTAGGGGCCTAGTGGTCAAACAATGAATGAGACATCCAAAGGCACGTCACCCAAGACATCTTACATATCATCAACATTTATAGGTATAAAACACTAAGATGAAATAGAAAACTAGGGAAAATGGAGCTAAGGGCCATAACTTAAAAATCATATGGGAATATAGGAAATGGATTCCATCATAAAATTTATCAAAGAATACCTCTAACATAAACTTGGCTAGGGCTAAGACATGTTCAATCTCACCCTCAAATACATACATAGCAAAGAAATATACAACTAGAAACTAGAATGTCTTATATATCAATCTAGAAATAAAACTAGGTTATTGTCCCTGAACTAGGGGACTAACCAATTCTCATCTTCAATGATCCAAAGCTAGCCAAATAGAGGATATCGAGGAGTGTTGGTCCCTACATGGTTAAATCGTGTAGGCATAGAAGTATGCATTAGTACTTTGAATATGCTGGTATATAGATATGCAATAACTCGCATGGAAATAATGAAATGATTCATACTAAGTCTTGTGTTAAAAATCATATATTTACAAGGGCATTAGCAAGTCATAATCAAGCCAATATCATTAAAACATAAAAGGGTAACTTTAGAATGATCTTAATAGGATGCATAAATGAATATAGTCATAAATAAGAAAATCATATAACTTGAACCGTACATGTGTTTCAGGCATTTAAATCATATATCATAGGAGGAACATCTTTGAAGTATGAGGAAAACATGCATATGGGTGAGTATTTAACACATTACTTTAGTGATAGAACATGAGATAATGCATATGAGAATTAAACAACCCACCCTTACTTGAATGCATGATGAGTCCCATAAACTTAAATTAGTGAGGAAATACATATTGTTATGAACAATTAATATCCTTGGGTGAATAATACATCAGTTTACATAAAAGGCCACTTTATTATGCAAGGAACATTAGTAATCATAATGGAGCTCATCTTTCATACTTCAAGATTTAATTATATACCATTAGGAGAAATACCATTTCACCTTGTAAAACAATGAACCAATGGATCTTTAAAACAACTTTGAACATAATATGTAGGAACCATCAGAAATAACCATAAAAGGACACCTAGAGAACTTGTGGAGAACATGAACATATGTGAGAGTACCCTTCAAATGAAATAAATCATGTGAGCTGACCATGGAGTCCCTATGCTTTCCCTACACCGAAGAAAGGGGGAGATCACTTGCCAAGGTGACCTCCTAAAATGCCTAAGTGAATCTGCAAAAAACTTTCTATTGAACAACCTCTACTATCGGTTGGTCTAGAAATCAACATCTACTAACAGGTGATTCCTATTTCCTACGGTGGTACGTATTTATGGGACAATAGGATTCTACTAATTGTCTCATGTCTCTTCTAACGGGAGCTTCCATAATCATCCCTAAAGTCCATTCGGTGCTAAGTAAAACTCTTATGGAATAATCATAAGCATGAATCATGAAATCATTAGTGGAGAGGCATTCTTCTTACCCATCCTATAAGTCTTTTAAAACAATGGAAGGGTAATTCTACTAACCCATTCCATAAATATCTAGAATATTAATCATCGTCATAAGGATAGTTCCGACATCTTTGCTAAGCCTCTACCATTGGCTAGCATCATAATCATTGCTAAGCCTCTACTATCGACTAGCATCATCATCATATCCCTCTACTAACTATTTATCATTTCATTTCCCTCTACTAATGGGTCATCATAGTTTCATGATCATAATTAGGTGGGGGCTCACATTTCTTTTATTCATTCATTCTTAAATCCAACGCAGTTAGTCCCAAATAACATATAGACAAGAGCATGGTCGTAACATGTATAAACTTGCCAATCATAACATCATCAAGAAGACTTATAATAATGCATAACTTTCATATGACTTCAATATCATTCAACGCGCATGTCATGTCATGGGATATCTCATGATGCAATGCACTAATATATGTAAATTAGCTTTAGAATTTTTAAACTTGAAGGAAAAGCATATACTCATATATATACAAGACAAGCAACCCATACTTGAAGTAACCCGTAAACAATTTCATAAACCCATTACTTAAAATCAATAAGATACATGAGTCAATACACCAATTTGTGAAATTAATGTGATTTAGACCTTATTAATATATAATAATAATACATAAACAATGAATTTAAGTGAAATCAAACAACCCTCCATCAACTTCATAACCCAAAATTCCATATGTAGAAAAAATCCTAAATAGCTATAGAATCATGAAAATTACTAGTTATCTATGCATGAGAGTAGTAGGATTCAACAATTTAAAGGATAATTTAAGGAACTCATATCATCATCTTCATATCTCCAAACTCCCTAGATTCCATAATAGAGAAATTCAAGACATAACATCATTCTCATGGAATTAAACATCATTTGATAATAATACGAGCTAACAAACATCAATAAATTCATAATATAAGCATTTGGAATCATTCAAATCAACCAATATGGTCCTTATAAAACCCCACTAGAAAGTCATAAATTTCAACTTAATATGCATCATAGGTCATAACCTAATACTCATATACTTCATATAACTAAGAATGCATCACAAATTACATGATTAAACCAATCCCAAAACCTCACAACATGCATAAACCGTAAACCCAAAATAGAATGGGATGTTTAAGCTTTGTAAAGGAAAGGGATTCACAAATCAAACCCACGTACCTTAGCTAAGGATTTACGAAAGAAATCACTAACTTTGGTGAAGAAACCCAAAACTCTTGCCTGGTCTTCAATGGGGGACCTTAGGGGGACTTGGGAGAATTTTTAGGAATTGGGTTTTGAAGAATGGTTTTGGAATAGGGTCATTTGGGGGAGTTTTAGACTGATATAGGGCGTGTAGGAAGTCAAAATGACATAGCATTGGGCTTAGTTTATGAAGGAAAGGGTTAACATACCCTTTTTAAAACTAGCCAAATAGTTTCCACGAAAGCCCATTTACGAGCCTCAAGTCAATCCACGGCCTGTAAAGTGGGTCGTTTAAATTGGCAGCCTGACAGTGCTTCACTAAAATGGGCATAAACTTTTGGTTCGAACTCCAAATGAGGTGAAACCAATTGTATTGGAAAGATAATTCAAAGATATTTTATTTGGAAGGTCATACATAATTGAATTTGATGTATCCTAAGAGATATGATCATTTAAAGTTGACACATATAACAACTCATGCTAGAACTTAGGAGATTAGAATTGTTTGCACTCGAATTGATAGGAGAGGGGCTTGGAATTGCATGAGGGATCATTGAGGGGATAGATAAGATTCGTAAGGTTTTATGGGAATAGGAAATAACCTTAATGAATCTGGTAGCACAAACTACAAGAGCCAATATACGAGTCGTACATAGAAGCATGACCGATACTATGGTTCATAATCAATGATCCAGAAATCATTATTTTGCCTCAAATTCATGATCTTAAGAGAAATATGTGGAATTACGGGTTGTGGTTAGACTCATAGAGTCCTTCCACACTTGGCCATTTTTATCATCCTCTAGGTCACTATCCACGAACGGATTCTACGGGTCGTATAATACTTTACAAGTCATACTGTTCGTTTGTAGATCACATTCTGAAACTCCAATTTCCTTCAAGTCAAGGGCCTCAATCTATGGACCTAACTATGCATTGTAACTCCTTCTACGACCCATAATTTTCCCTTGCCCAATTACTCCACTTGATTTTTCATGCTAACCTTTTTGCACTCTTAGATTCATAAACTGGAATTGTTACACTAAGTCTTTGATTAGTTGGCTATTTTATTGGATAAATTCTCATAAGAATTTTAGCTTATTCACATGTGAGATTATTGAAAATTCACATTGGGACACTACTTTTGATGTATGAATGATTATAATTACCTGCTACTTAGCCTACCTATACGTGATTAATGCTAATTTTTCATATTTAAGACCCATTTATGTAATTCATGTTCAACTACACACACCTCCTAGCATGTTCCCTTCTATTGATTTCAACTTAAGCAATCATCATTCAATTTTAGTTAATTAGTTAGAAATCATACTTAGTTAAATGATCATACTATTTTATTTTATGACCCGAACCTAGGGCATAGCCATGACACGGTGAATGTGAAACCCAAAGGTGCCCTGTCCAAGCCTCATGTTCATATCATAAGCGTACATAATGTAAAATAAGAAATATATAAAAGAGTAAGCAAGCAAAACATAGAAACATTAAAGTCATAGTTTCCCTTTGGGAAATTACAACATCATAATGTCCAAAACATGTCACTACATCATAGATCTTGGCGGGGCCTAGAACATGCTACTAGCTCATCCTCAAGATAGAATAATAAAATGAAATCATAAGGTCTCAATATATGAAAGCATAAAATGAACAAGGCTTGTCCCCGAAGCATGGGAACTCACCGACAACATTCAAAGTACAATCCAAAGTCTAGCCACGAAATGGAGGAATAGTTTTGTCTTCACTCATCTTGACATAGTTAGATCATATAGGCAAAGAAGTATGTGTTAGAATGTGAAATATGCTGAGTATATAGGTATGCCATACATCAAAAAATATTATAACATAATAGCAATATGCATAATCATATAAATGGAATAACGTCAAGATATGAATAATCAATGCATGTTAAAAACCATGAAGGGAAGAATAATAAAATGTCTCATTTGCTAGCATATACATATGTGAGAATATGACCATAATCAACAATAATACCATGCAAACTATTGCATGGAATCGTGATGTTCCCTCTACACTAAACGAAGGAGAAGTCTACTTTGCCAAAGTAGACTCAATCCCACCCTGTAGGCTTAACTCTAGCATTGTGAGTGTCACATGAATATAAACATCCCACCCTTTAGGATTAGACCTAGCATAGTAAGAATCACATGAATATAATGCTAAATTGATCCAATAGTTAACCTTATAGGCGAATAATCATTAACCAAAAATGGCACATAGTTATCACTCTTGAGGATTTATTTAAAGACCCTTTGGGATACTCCCCCTTACATAAGCTCATTCAGTGCTAAATCAAATCCCACAAAATACATAATAATGCATATACATAGCTTTCAACATAGCTCATATTTTATCAAAATCATACTTGCATAGTTGTAAAATAGGCATCGTATCCTCATGAAAAAATCCTACATCATAGGGATAGTCCATCTATATAGGGTTGTATATAGTGTGAGTATACTCCCGTCTTATCATTATTTCATAAAGCATTAGGATGTTTATTCACCCTATTCATTATATCATCATCATCATCATCAAATCATACTTCCATACAAAGAATTATATTCATGAAATCATAACGTTGTCATAGGAAATTAGGGTCATGTGTAGACTTATGAGCAATTAAGCTAAAATCATGCAACTTGATGAAAATCATGTGAGAATCATGCATTTGAAATCAATTTGGATCATTAGTGAAAGAACCCTCATCAATTCAATAAGTCCTAATCATTATACACATGAAATCACTTAGATTCACTTAGAAATTATAGAAATCATTTGATTCTTCATAATTCATGAATTTTTAAGTATAATAATCATAATATAATTATTTGGAATGTCATCATAAAAATCCAAAGAAATCCATGCTTAAACTTTGAGAAAAATAAGATTTGAGTTAGGCTCCGTGGATGAATCTAGCCCATGAATGAAATTCTATATACTTCAAGTAAGAAAACATAAAACTTGGGATTAACAGACATTGAAATCATTAGCAAAAGCTTGAAACCCTAGCTTCAATGAAGTCCTTTCTTAGAGAGAGAGAGAGAGAGAGGGGATTTTGAGAGTAAATGAAATAGGATGAATTAGGAACATGTTTTATAAATAAAAGTTGAGTTGGTTTACTTAGTTAGGAGGGTCAAAATGATGTAGTTTAGGAAATAAATGAATCAAAAATGACCAAAAAGCCCTTTATTGGAAAATTGCCAGACCTATCTTCGTACCACTATATATGACTAGTAGAATGAAGTATGGGTAGTACTTGGCCCTCATACAATGCATGTCACAAAGTTTTTAGCTACTATAATTTGCACCCCTCCAACCACGAGCCAATAGTATGGGCCGCTATTCAATTTATGGACCATAGATCCCTTTGTAGAAGCCTCGGAGACTTAGAAATATTTCCATCATTCAGGGCCCCTTTCACGACTCAATCTACGAGTTGTATTCTTTAGTACAACTTATGATGTCCTTCATACAACATCTTTTTGCGGCCAAAAGTTTCCACCAATTTTTGGACCTTGACTGCGAAGCCTGTCTATGATGACCAGTACTTCATTCCACGAGCCGTAGATTGGATATTACAATCAGCATAGTTCAAAATTTTCTGAAACTTTTTCATTTTCCTCGATTTTCAAAAAATGGGGTGTTACAATTTTCATGCCTATAATTGATTAGATTAAATATTACTTCAAATAATGTATTGTTAAAATATTTCTCATAGGATCATCCTTACTCTTTCGCTGGGCAATTATATTGCTAACGACTGTTGTATTCCTTAACTACTTTGGAGTACATTTGAGCATTATACAAATGGTACCATTACCGGGGAATGGTTTATTGATTCTAGCTTAAAAGAATTTTCTTAGGCTAATTTCTTGTAGTTGAATTTACTTAATTGCTTATCTTTTATTTTTATTTTCCAGTCATAGGTGAAGACATAAGTGTACAGTGAATTATGGTTGGTAGTGACGTTGGTATCATGAACAATGTCAATGTGGATTAATTAGGGAGTACCACTGCAATCCGATATCCTCCTATTGTAGGCAATGCAGCGTTCCATGTCATGAGTACCATACTTCAATTGCTATAACTGAATGGATTCTTTGGAGGCCTCGCTCACGAGGATTTGCATGATTATATTCATAATTTCTTACATGTATGGGGTCCATTCAGATTCATGAACATCTCTTAATAATCCATAAGGCTGAGGTTATTCCCACTTTCTCTAGAAGGTGAAACAACAAGGTGGTTGGCTAAGATACCAGGATACTCTATAACTTCTTGGGATTATTTGACTAGCGCTTTCTTTGGGAGGTTCTTCCCTCCATCTATGATACTAAAACTGCATGATAGCATTAAAAATTTCTAACATATTAAGGGGAAGCAACTTCATTAAACTTGGTTGAGATTTCAAAAATTGTTTCTCCAATGTCCTAACCATAGGTTGGAAAATCATTTATTGCTATAATATTTCTATCAGATTCTTAAAAATGTGAATAAGGGTATTGCAGATCAACTTTTTCATGGCGGTATTATGTGGCAAACCTTTTCCACTGCATCAACTTTGCTTGATAAAAATATAAAGAACCGGGCTTGGTATACAATGGACGATCTATCATGACCCAAAATTGGATCGCGACTCAAGAAAAATATATTAAAGCATAAACAACCATAACAAAACATAACAATCCCAAACCCTGGATCCAGGAGTACAAGAGCATCTAAAGTGGAACAATAAAGTAAATATAACTATCTCTAATGGAATAGAATATCATAATATCTAATACAAATTCTTTAAAGAAAACAACAATAGAAGTCTCACTGATCCACGGGGAGTCAAAGTTTGAGCCTCACTGTTAAGATCTAGATAGATGTAGGAAAGCTTGACTAGACTGAATTAACTACCCTGTGTGGGTCCCTATGCTCGATCTACAGGGAGGAAACAAAATACGGGTGAGTACACCGAAATATACCCAGTAGGTTCAACCGGCTAGGTAAGATAAATCAAACAACTCAATAATATGAAGAATCTTATCACATGCATTAACTGATTCAGTATAAAATATCAACATGAATTGAAATAGGTATAGGCAGTTACAATAATCAATGATTCAATGCATGTTTGTGATGATGTCGTAGGCCATATATGATGTAGAATTATGACCATCGTAGGGCCGATGTACGCATCTATCGAGTCAAAGCTACAAGATAGAATTCAAGGGCATCATAGGTCATGTACTCATATATCTCAAGGTGTCATAGGACACAACAGAAGTATCTCGAGGAGTCGCAGGCCATATAATGAAATGTTTCAATATATCATAACATCACAAATGGTACGGATTGATGTGCTACAAAAATACAACAATTTTGATGCTTAAAACTTAGAATTTTTTATGTTCCTAATGCGATGTTGTTGGTTTTATATGTTTTTGTGCTGTGTTTGCAGGATTATAGGTTTGGCCCTGATTTTGGGAAAAAGTGCAGAAGTTGCTGGTTTTTGCTGTTATACGAGACCCTTTATGGGGCATAGATCATTCTACCGATCATGAAGAGGTTTCGTGAATAATTACATTGAGGGGATATTTTCTGAAGTTGATTCTACAAACCTGTAGATGAGTTGTAGATGGTTTTACGAGTTGTAGAAGATGGTTCGTACCCTAAGGATCAGAGATTGGGACTTTCTAAAGTTTCATCAAATGAAACCCTTTTATGTATCATAAACCATTTTATGAGTTGTAGAGGGGTGTTGTAGAGTTGAAGTCCAAAATTCCAGCAACTAAGTACAAGAGCCCGATTAAAGATCGTGGAATGCAATACAGCCCGTAAAACCCTTTCATATGGTGTACCGACCAGTTCTCCTAGTTTGTTTACGACTTGTATTTTACTTCTTATAAATAGGTTTTTTTAGGTTATTTTTCATAATTTTTCGCCTAGTACTCAAAGAACTTAGTAATTAGAGAGACAAAATTGTGAGATCACATTGGAGAGTCTTTGAGAATACTTGTGTTTGAGTTTCATCTTTAAGCTTGTGATTCTTATTGAAGTTGGATTTGCTTGTTCTTAATTCTATTATGTAAGTATCAGTTATGTTTTCTCAATGCATAAATCACGCATCTACACAAAGCATGAGTAACAAAATCCACAACTATAGTTGTGGGAACCATGAATAACTAACAAAGTAAAATCGGATAATTCATAATTCTTGGAAGGTGTGTATACATGTATTAATTAACTCTCTTCATTTTGCATGTTTTCTGATGGTGGTCAACATTTGAACCTGCCTAGTGCTACTGACTGTACCAAGTTTGTAATAAATAGAAAAGAGATTAATTAATAGGATTCAATTCATGTGTTCTACCAAGCTGGGCCAAGGGAGGTTGAACTGGGACTAGTATGTAAGTGTTACTAATGCACACTATGGAGATGGGCGCAGTCACATAGTGAAATTCACCTTTCACCTTTAACCAAAGGGCTTGGTGAACAGAACTTATTGTCCTGCATGCTACGCACTAGAAAAGAATTTGGTTATCCGATGATATTGAGTTGGGAAATCATGGGGAACACAATACCTTGTTTCTCTCCATATTAATTTCTCTCTTGTGTTAGTTTAATGTTTTTTCCATTGATTATTGCAAACCCCCCCTCCTTTTTGGGGAAGTAAGTTGGTTAGCCACTCGAATTGCGATAATTCAATTCTCTTGAGTCTATGTATTCCTTGTGGGTTCGGTCCTAACTTTTTTAAGGTTTTATTTCTTGATAGCGATTGCTTTATCCTATAAAAGGAGGTATAACTTGGGGAACATCTAGATTTTGGCGCAGTTGTCGAGGAATACGGCTAGACTTAGTTAATTCATAGTAATTCAGGTGTTAATCCTTATTTCTCATATTTTACTTTTGTTTGTTGTTTTTTTTCTTTTTCAGGGTGTAAGTGTAGTATATGCCAAATATCTAGAGTCAAGGCAATCTCTTAACTCCATTTGACCTAGAGATCCATAGAATGTTGAGGAGAATGGCCCGATGAAATTCCAACAACACAGCCAATACAACGCTGAACTTGAACAACAATGAGAATGTTGATAATGATAATCCACCTCCTCTAAAGGTCATCGCTCCACAGCCCCAAGATTACAATGTCAATGCTTACTAGTGGAATCTATATAGGCTGAATCCTATAGCTATGGAGGTAACTGGAGCTATTGTGTTGCATCCACTACTGTCAGACACATAGTTTACAGTCCCGAGTATGTTACTTCAGATGATGTAAAATCGTGGGCTATTTGTGGACTTACTATCGGAGGATCCTCAGAGCCATCTACACAATTTGGCATTTATCTGCAGGAGAGTGATGGTAACACAGAATATGTCTATGGATGTTATGGGACTTCGTGTCTTCCCATTAACTCATACATGAAATGTAACATTATGGCTATCTGAGCTCCTACAAAGTTCGATCACCAGTCGGGCAGACTTGCAGAAAGACATTTTGGAGAGGTACTTCCCTAGATCGAATAAGCTCAAGTTGAAGGACCAAATCAACAAATTTGAGCAACTTCCTAGTGATTTGATCAGTACTATTTGGGAGCGGTTCACTAAATGTCTAAGGAGAGTCCCTGACCACAAGATATTGATGATGCCTTAGTGGAGATCTTCTACCATGCCCTTGCTGAGAACAGTTAGGCTTGTGCTGATACTATCATAGGAGGCACGTTCTTAGATCATCCATTTGCGAGGATCACAGAGCAAATGGAAAGAGTGGTCAATAATAATCATGTATGGAGGCAAAGATATAGTGCATCCACACAAAGTTCATGCACTGTTAGTGTTGGTCAAGAGCAAGCAAAGATCAACAAAGAGATCATGCAACAGCTTTCCCAGATCTACACAGTTATGGAGGTAATGATGAAGCAGAACCAAGAGCGAGTAAATGCAATGGTTTATCAACATCCACTTGCACCCATATATGATGAGCCGTATTATGATGACGACGCGTGTTTTGTTTCTTATTAGGCGGGAGGTCTCCGGACCAATGCCCAAGGGTGCAATTAGGACTATTGGCACCAAGTTCAAGGAAAGTAAGGTCGGAACTTTAACAGAGATAGAGCTTACAGGGACAACAGAGGATGATATTATGAGAGGAACAGGGGTTCAAAGAGAAGCAGATTGGGTTGTAGAGAAGCCTTTAGAATGGTCCTTATGTGCCACCACATAATCGTGATGCAGGTGCAAGCAGTTCTTGAATAGAGGAGATCCTTGACCACCTGTTTAAGAAAGCTGAGACATAGAATGAGACTATGAGGATCATGAAATCTGACATTTCGAGCATTAATCAAAAAATTGAGTCTCACTCTATAGCTATCAAACAGCTTGAACAACATTTTGGACAATTGTCGACTCACCTTAATCAGCATCCGAGGGGTACACTGCCTAGCAATACTATTTAAAATCCTAAAATCGAAGGCAGTGTATGGTGGTTACTACTCGGGGTGGCAAGAGCACTATTGATCCTCCCATGCCATTGATGAGGAAGATGCTCGAGAGGAGATGGATGCGGCCAAGGATGCAGAGAGAGGAGATTATAATATCAAGGATGAGGTGAGTGAACTGCTGATGAGCCACAAAAGTTGAAGCTCATTCCTAGGCCTCCTCCTCCCTTCCCTCAAAAAATCAAAAAAAGGGAGAAGGAAGGCAAATTCAAGCACTTTCTCTCTATGCTTAAGCAACTCTCCATCAACATCCCTCTCATTAAGGTATTGGAGAAGATGCCAGGGTATGCTAAGTACAAGAAGGACTTGGCTACTAAAGAGCGCACTGTGAGTCAGAAGCTCTGAAAAAAGCTTCAGCATTGTAGTGTTATTGCTACACGCTCCTTGGTCTAGAAGCGAGAATATTCAGATGCTTTCACCATACCCTGCACCATTGGAGATGTGGAGTTTGCAAGGGCACTATGTGATCTAGGTGCCAGCATTATTCTGATGCCTCTTGCGGTCTACAAAAAGCTTAGATTGGGAGCCTCTACTCCAATGAGCATGCGGCTGTTGATGGCAGATCATACTGTTTAGAAGCCTATGGGGATACAATATAATGTGATGGTCAAAGTTTAGAAGTTCATATTTCCCGTAGACTTTGTGATCCTTGATTTTGAGGTAGACTTTCAAGTTCTTATCATCTTGAGGAGGCCCTTCTTAGCCACTGAATGCACCTTGGTAGATATAGAGAAGGTCCAACTCAAGTTTAGATTTAGGAAAGATTAGGTTGTGTTCAACATTTGTTAGCAAGCAAAGAAATATAATGATTTGAGAGTAGTGTTTCTTATCGAAGCTCTGAGGAGACACTTTAAAGGTAGTGCTGATGAACTTTGACACTGATGGTATCCCAGACTATGAGGAGACAGTGAATGCTCTAGGGGCGTCTTATGGTCTGAGGCGCCAAATTAATCTAGAGCTAGACTTGTAAAATTGAGAGTCACCACCCATAAATCCCTCCAGAAAACACCCACCGGTGTTAGAGTTGAAAGAGCTTCCAGCACTTGTAAGGTATGCATTTTTTACAACCAACAACACCTTACCGGTTATAGTTATTGTGGATTTGAATGAGGAGAAAGTGAACGCCCTTGTCATGGTGATTAAACAGTTTAAGAAAGCCATTGGATGGATGATTTCAGATATCATTGGTATCCCTCTCGAGGTATGCACACACAAAATCCAGCTAGTCAAGGACCACAAGCCGAGTATTAAGCACCAAAGGCGCCTAAACCCTCATATGCAAGAAGGTGTATACAAGGATATCATCAAATAATTGGATGCAAGAGTAATCTACCCAATTTTCGGTATTGAATTGGTGCGTCCGGTTCAATGCATTTCAAAGAAAGGAGGTATCATATTGGTACCAAATGCAAACAATGAGTTGATCCTGATGCAGCCAGTTACAAGATGGAGGGTATGCAAGGATTACAAAAAACATAATGTTTTCATGAGGAAAGACCAATTCACTATGCCATTTATGGATCAGATGCTATATTGACTAGTTGGAAAGGGTTGGTATTTCTTTCTTGATGGGTATTTAGGCTATAATCAGATCACCATTGCTTTAGAGGATCAAGAGAGGATGACAATTACATGCCCCTGTGACACCTTCGTATTCAAAATGATGTCATTTGAGTTATGTAATGCCCCAACAACATTCCAAAGATGCATGATGTCTATCTTCTCAGACTTGGTGGAAGAAACTATTGAAGTCTTCACGGATGAATTTATTATGGCTAAAGATTAATTTGAGGATTGGTTGAAGCACCTACATGTTGTTTCACAAAGATGTGAGGAGATCCATCTTCTGCTGAATTAGGAAAAGTGTTATTTCATGGTAATGTATGGCATTGTGTTGGGGCACAGCATATCTAGCAAAGGGATCGAGGTTGACAGAGCTAAAGTGGAAGTGATTGAGAAGCTTCCACCACCCATCTCTGTTAAGGGTGTGAGGAGCTTCTTGGGGTATGCAGAATTCTATCAAAGGTTCATAAAAGACTTCTCTAAAGTCACACACCCCTTTTGCAAGTTGTTAAAGAAGGATTCTAAGTTCATGCTCAATGATGCATGCCTCAAAGCCTTTGAAGAGTTGAAGAATAGGTTGATCTCAGTGCCAATCATTGTAGCTGTAGACTGGTCAAGGCCCTTTTAAATCATATGTGAAGCAAGTGGGGTTGCGCTTGGTGTAGTATTGGGACAACACCAAGAGAAGATATTATATCCCATATACTATGCCAACAAAGCTCTTAATATAGCCTAGAAGTATTACACTATCACTGAGCAAGAGTTACTCACAGTGGTCTTTGCATTCGAAAAGTTCATGTCATCTCTGTTGGGGGCCAAAGTGGTGGTGCACATGAACTACTCAGCACTAAGATACTTAATGGCTAAGAAGGATGCAAAACTAAGGCTGATGAGGTGGGTGCTTCTCTTGCAAGAGTTCAACTTCAATGTCATTGACAGAAAAAGTACAAAGAACCAGGTCGTAGATCACCTTTTCAGATTAGAAGATGGGGCAGTGATAAAGTTTGATGATGTATTGGAGATCAATGATTCTTTTCCAGATGAGAGCATGTTGGATGCATCTCATGATATAATACCTTGGTTTTTAGACAATGCAAACTATATGGTAAGGGACAATGTGCCGCTCGACCTGAACACACATCAATATCAAACGTTTATGTCTGATGTGAGAAAGTTCTTTTGGGATGACCTATACTTGTTTCGTGTATGTGTTGATGGTATTATTTGTTGTTGTGTTCCTGAGATTGAAATGATGAGCATACTTGAGGCATGTCACTCATCATTGGTGGGTGGGCATCATAGTGGAGTTTGGACATCACATAAGATTTTACAGTGTGGGTACTATTGGCCCACTATCCACCAAGACATCCATGCTATACCAAAGCTTGTGATAGGTGCCAAAGAAAAGGTGGTATTCCCTGCAAACATGAGCTCCCTCTAAACCCCATTATGGTGAATGAGTTATTTGATGTATGCGGGATAGATTTCATGGGACCTTTTGTTAGCTCACATGGAAACAAGTACATCTTAGTTGTTGTTGATTATGTATCGAAGTGGGTTGAGGTCTTAGCTCTACCCAACAATGAGGACTAAAGTGTCAATACATTTCTAAAAAAGAACATCTTCTCAAGGTTTGGCACCCCTTAGGCAATCATCGGCGATGGAGGTTCTCACTTCTGCAATTGGATTTTTAAAGCTCTTCTTGAAACATATGGAGTGAAACATCGGGTGGCGACACCTTAACATCCTCAGATGAGTGGGTAGGTGGAGGTGTGTAATAGGGAAATTAAACAGATTCTATCCAAGATTGTGGATGCAAACCAGATAGATTGGTCGTGAAAGCTGGATGATGCACTGTGGGCATACCAGACAACATTCAAGATCCTTATAAGCATATCTCCCTACCAACTTGTCTTTGTGAAAGCATATCACTTGCCAGTGGAACTTGAGCAAAAAGCAATATGGGCGCTGAAGAAGTTAAATCTGCATTGGAATGATGCAGCAAAATCAAGGTTAAGCCAGCTCAATGGGCTTGATGAGTTTTGATTGAAGGCATATGAGAGCTTAGCCTTGTACACATAAAGAACGACACTACAACAAGACCGACGCGTAGAGAACCACCAATTCGCACCAGGGGACTTGGTGTTGTTCTATAATTAAAGATTGAACTTGTTTCCTGAGAGGCTAATATCTAGATGGATGGGATCCTTTCGAGTAGCACATGTCTTTGATCAAGGGGCCATTGAGTTAGAGAGACAAAGTGGAGGGACCTTCAAGGTAATTGGGCAAAGCGTCAAGCCATACCTTGGAAATGTGGAAGAGATAAATACGGTAGAAGAATGGGATCTTAAGGAAGCCTGAGTACTCAAGCCATCTATGTCGTGCCGCGACAATAAATCAGGGGCTGCTTGGGAGGCAACCCAAGGTAGACACTGGCGCTTAGGCGCCAAGTATATTTTTGACCCCTTTATGTTTTATTATGCTTTGGTTTTGTGCATTTGGGACAATGCACATCTTTTTCGATAGGGTGTGGGTAGCTATGGGCCTCAGTGAAGTTTGAGTAGGTTGGATCCATAACTACCCCAATTTTTGATTTCGTGGTTTTCTTGCTTGTGTTTTTTCCTTGTGGATATTCACTTTCTGTTGAACTGGCACATTTAGTATATTAATCATATACTACTAAGACTCATGGCATAAATCATGATTTTGTATTATGTTTGAAAAATGATACCCACCAAAAATTTTGATTAGTAGTTAGATAACAACCATGCATTTTTAGGTGTGTGACAATGTTTGTGCTAATAAATGATGATAAATTGAGATAATAAGCATGATCTAAGAGTATTTTGTTGATAATATATGCAGTGCCATATGAGTGTGAGCTTAACTTGCTAGATTCATGTGTTTTGCTCTAATTCAGAACTTGCACTGTTACACTAAGTTAGATTGTAGATTAATTGAATTAGGAAAGGATCTTAGGCCATTATTCTTAATAGTCCACTTGTCCTAAAATGACCAACAAAAACTATAATATATCCCTTGTTACTAATGTTTGAGCCTAACATGTACCTATTCTTTCAAAATACATGATTAACCTTGCGTTGTTGGTTGTAAAATTCTATATATTTCCCCGGTCCTTCCATGAACATTGTGCACCTTGATTAAAATAAAAAACCTAAGTTAAGGATAGCTACCAAAAGTGTCCCTGCTTCTGAGGACAAATATTGTGCACCTCAATGTAGGCCAAAAACCTAAGTTGAGGGTAACTAGTGTAAGGGTTGAAACACAAAAATAAAGAGGGGAATTAGTGATGCAGAGAAAAAGGGAAAAATCATGTACTGGGTACAAAAAAAAAGTGATGCCTTAGTTGTGAACTGAAAAGAAAAAGGAAGTGTAAAAACAAGGCAAAAGGCTGAAAAATGAAAGGAAAGCACCTAGAAAAGTTTCAAATAGGAGTAAGGGAGAATGAGGTGAAAATAATAGAGTTAGTAGTGCAAAAGTGTATTTAAAATTCAGTGTCAAGGAGGGATTTTTGAGAGTGAGTCCTTGAGCTTATGTTACAAGCCTAGAAAGTCCTACAGTGATCCTACTCAAGTTAGTTGAAAGTCTTAGTCATGAGTATAGGGTAAAACCTATGGTATTAGGCATGATGCATGAATATATTTTTTGAGAGTGAGTGGTTTTGTATAGTCCCGTAAAACATCATTGAGTGTCAGATATGCGACTTCTTTCTATGAGAGCACTTGTATTGCATTGTTAGCATTAGACATGGTCAGTGATTGTGGATTATTAACAGTACCTCACTTTTCATAGTTGTGTTGTCACATGCACTAGTCTGTATTGGTTTGCTAGATAGCTATTTGACTTTATTTTGAAAAGTTGGTGTGGGTATCTAAGTTTGAGATTTACGTGATGTATGATATTAGGTTGAGGTTTGTGTTTTACTGTATTATCTATATATATTGAGACCATCGCTTGAGGACAAAAAAAAATTTGAAGTTGAGGGTGTTGACATGCTGCCAAAATATAAAAAAATTTGAAGTTGAGGGTGTTGACATGCTGCCAAAATATAACGCTTTTGATGCTTAAAACTTGGAATTTTGTGTGTTCTCAATGCAATGTTAGTTGGTTTTATGTGTTTTTGTGTTATGTTTGAAGGATTACAGGTTTGGCCTTGATTTTGGGAAAAAGTGCAGAAGTTGTTGGTTATTACTGCTATAAGAGACCCTTTATTGGTCGTAGATAATTCTACAGGCTGTGAAGAGGTTTCGTGAACAATTCCAGTGAGGGGCTATTTTCTGAAGTTGATTCTATGAACAGGAAAATGAATCATGGATGGTTTTACGAGTCGTAGAAGATGATTCGTGCCCTGAGGATCAGAGATTGGGACATTCTGAAGTTTTACCAGATGAAACCCTTTATAGGTCGTGAACCATTTTATGAGTTGTAGAGGGGTGCCGTAGAGTTAAAGTCCAAATTTCCAGCAGCTAAGCACGACTCTATTCCGGGTCGTGGAACGCAATACGACCTGTAAACCCCTTTCATATAGCGTACTGACCGGTTCTCCTATTTTGTTTAGGACTTGCATTTTACTTATTATAAATAGGTTTTTTAGGTTATTTTTCATATGTTTTATCCTAGTACTCAGAGAACTCAATAATCAGAGAGAGACAATTGTGAGATCACATTGGAAAGTCTTTGAGAACAATTGTGTTTCAATTTCATCTTTAAGCTTGTGATTCTTATTGAAGTTGAATTTTCTTGTTCTTCATTCTATTGTGTAAGTGTTCAATTATGTTTTCTCAATCCATAATTCTTGCATATACACAAAGCATGACTAGCTAAATTCACAACTAGGGTTATGGGAACCATGAAGAACTAAGAAAGTAAAATTAGATAATTCATATTTCATGGAAGGTGTGTATGCATGTATGAATTAACTCTCTTTGTTTTGCATGTTTTCTGATGGTGGGCAACATTAGAACCCACCTAGTGTTACTGACTAGACCAAGGTAGTAATGAATAGAAAAATAGATTAATTAATTGGATTCGATTTATGTTTTCTCATCTAAATCAACAGAACTAGGCCGAGGGGAGGTTGTACTGGGACTAATGGGTAAGGGTTAGTAATGCACATTATAGAGATGGACCAAGTCACATAGTGAAATTAACCTCTCACCTTTGACCAAAGGGCTTGATGAACATACCATACTGTCCTGCATGCTACACACTAGAAAAGAATTAGGTTATGTAGTGATACTGAGTTGGGGAATCATGGGGAACACAATACCCTAGTCTCTTTCCATATTGATTTCTCCCTTGTGTGTGTTTAATTTTTTTCCCACTGATTATTGCAATCCCCCCCCCCTTTTGGGAAGTAAGTTGGTTAGCCACTCAAATTGCGATCATTGAATTCTCTTGGGTCTATGTATTCCCTGTGGATTCAATCCTAACCTTTGTTAGGTTTATTTCTTGATAGCGATCGCTTTATCCTGTAAAAGGAGGTGTAAATTGGGTGACATCACGAATGTTATAAGGTGTGTGCATACCAATGCAATTAGTAAAGTATAAGATATGTTCTTACCAATGCAACCAATCAATAATAAGATGTGTGCATACTAATATAATTAGCCAATTATGAGGTATGTGCATGCCAATGCCTCCCTTCAAGAATATACAAAATATCAATATAAATGACAATGGATATGTATAATATCCATCACATCAAACGGACTATATCATATGTATCAACTATACCACAAAGTCATCATTTTACCTCATATAAATAATCAGGATGTAAGTACCCAAGTAAGCTTATATATCTCAACTTCATCACAATTACTTCGAATTAATCGCAACACTTGTCCTACAGCTAAAACAAATCTCACATTAAAATAATGATATCCAAAATCATCTCATTTCTCTTAATTTCATCTTAGTTTGTCGATATGATCACCATTTACTCAATTTTTGGCGTAACCTGTCATGACTCAAAATTGGGCCACAACGAAAGGAGGATAAAATAATGAGAAACAACACATATAGTATAAGAATCACCCAAAACCTAGAATCATGAGTAAAAGAGCATCTAATATAGTCTGAAGAGTAAATACAACCGTCTTAGCTTAAGATACAATTTATCTCATAGAATAATATCTAGAACAAAGTCTGAAAGAAATAATGAAGTAAATCCCAAATGCCCACGACAACTCGAAGTCTGAGTCTCATCAGAAGGAGCTGGTGGATGGAAAGAGTCCAAAAGAGTGAATCAACTACCCTGTGCAGGTCCTTGTACTTGATATGCAAGGATGAAACAGAGTACGGGTGAGTACAGTAATATGCACCCAGTAGGTTCAACCTTGTGGGTAAGAAAAATCGAACAAGTATGCAATAACGTAGAATCCTATCCTAGCATCCAAAAAGGGGTTAGTGCACAATTAAATATATATATATATATATATATATA
>JAPFFP010058071.1:0-27861 GCA_026153255.1 Solanum medicagineum | reverse complement strand
AAGTTTAAGGCCGACTTGCTTTCATCACTAGTAGGCCCGGTCAAGCTCCAGAATAGGCACCTGCGGGTGATGATTTGATTGGTTTATTTGCTACAGAGGATCCACTGCATGCTCTCAGGAAGAGGCTGATAGAGGAGATGTTGAGGACGGGCACACATAGCAGAGGACTTTTAAGGAGTAGGAGGAGTTAGAGGAGCAGCTTACGGAGTTTGTCATGCAGAGATCGAGAGAGGAAGAGGAGCAGAGGAGAGCTCTGGAGATGAAGAGATTGCATGGAGTTGCCAAATCTAGCACAGCTTCATCCCAAACTACTCCAGAGGAGTGAGCCACCCATGACAAGCCAGACGCCGATGCTTGAGCACCTTTTTGATGTTTGTAGTTTTTTGACCCCTGTTCTTATGACTATTTTTGGATATTTTGTTTGTACTACTATTTTTAGTATATACTTTGAGGACAAAGTGACTTTTTGGTGGGGTATGGGTAGTTATGGATTAGGGTAAAGTCTGAGTAGCCTTTAGTCCAAAACTATCCTCGTTTTGATATCCCAAGGTTTTCTTGCTGCTTTTCTTTTTCCTTTGGATGATTTTATTTTTATGTTGAACCGGCACGTTTTTAAGTGTTTTGGATAATGTGTCAATATATGGGGATCAGTTTTGGCATGTACATGATTTTGAATAGTTTTTATGGAATGTCTTGGAAAATTGGTACCCACAAATTTTTGTGAACAGTGGTCATCTTTTGCAATCTTGCATGTGTGAATGATTTGGCAATGTTTGTTCTGACTAAGTGAAGGCAAGTTGATGCTTGAAGCATGACCTGTACGTCTATGTTAGTTATATATGCAATGCCATGTGTGTGAACTGAATGTTGTTGTGTTCATTCATTGTTTGCTGAATCAAAACTTGCCTTGTTACTCTGAGTTGGACCGAAGACTGTGTGGAATAGGAAGGGATCTTAGGCCATTGTTCTTTAATTAAGTCCACTTTTGCCTAAATAACCCACCAAATGAAAGATTTTACCCCTTGTGCATGTATTTTTATGTGTGTGTGTGTGTGTGTGTATATATATATATATATATATGCAATTTTACTAATCTGATTTGTAGTTATAATTAAAGTTTTAATAACTAGAATTCAAGGGAGCCTTGGAGTAACTGGTAAAGTTTTTGTCATGTGACTAGAAGGTCATGAGTTCACACCTTGGTAGCATCCTCTAAAAGAAATGCAAGGTAAGGCTACGCATAATAGATCCTTATGGTCGGGCCTTTCCCCAAAAGTGCATCGTGCTTGCCCTTTTTTTAACAATTATAATATCAATTAGCGAAGAAAAAATCTGGTTGCTGAAAAGAGGTATAAAACCCAGATTTTTGTCATCGTTAAAGCTTTTTAACGACTATATTTAATCTATTCATTAAATTTTAATGACAGAGCTTTTAGCAATCGGTGACGACAAAATTTTTATTAATCGTTATTGCCTTATAACAACCAAATTTGTACTATTAGATATTGAATTTCCTCTCGTTAAAGACCTATTTTCTTATAGTGTTGGAGATCATGAAATTAATCCTAAGCTAATGATACTAAACAAAGATTTGATGGTTGATGAAATGAATCGAGTTGACAATGTCTAATGAGACTAGGTAGATGAGTTAACCAGACGATTGATGTCTTATGAGCATGTTGAGTCCTTAGAGGAGTACTGATGTTCACGCTCCAATAGTAAAGCAGTCGCTATCAAGTATAAACTTAACCAGAGTTAGGGTCAAATCCACGGGGAATACGGGGTTTGATAAAATTGACTCACCAATAATTATTTCAAGTACCAATCGACTATATTCTCAAGATTGGGGGGGGCTTGCAAATAGGAATGAAACAACTACCAGAATTATACTACTAATTATGAAGAGATAATCAATTTTAGGAGCAACTTGGTTATTATATTCCCCATGATTCACTAACTCAAATACGGCGGATAACATACCCTAATTGAGACATTGCATGCAGGATGGTAACTTAGGTTCTTCCGGCCATCTTGTAAAGGTGAAGGTCGAATTACACCATGGCGCTTGGTCAATAACCATGGCGTGCCAACTAACCGTTACCCATTGTCCCAGTCAGCCTCTCCTTGGTCGGGTTTTGTTGATTAGATGAGAACACATCAATCGAATCTTGTCACCAATTTTCTTTTCCTATTCATCACTACCTTGGTCGGGATCATGACACTAGGGGGGATTTGGTGTTTGCCACCACCAAACAACAAGTATTCCAAAGGAAAATGGACAATACATGCAAATACCCAATCAAAAAAATTCAAATAATCCGAGTTATTAGAAGCTATCTATTCATGGTTCCCACAACTCAAATTTGTGGGGGTTTAGTTACTCATTTCTAGGGAACAATTACAAACAATGAATAGAATAAATATGGTTGAGAATTTACCTAAAGAAAATGAAGAACAAAAGCCACCTTGATGTTGAAATCACAAGCTTGAAGAATGGAGTTTGATTAGAAGTGATTTCAAATCCCTAAATTGGGTCTTCAAAATAAAATCCTAAATATTTACGCTAAACCCTAGAAAAATCTCTCTAAAATATTCTCAAGAATCTCTACAATCTTCTCTATGATCCTACCTTTTAGAACCCTAAGTTAAACTATTTATACTATTTTCAAAAAGTACCTAAATATAAATAAGAAAAGTTGGTCGGCAGCAGTTACAGTTCGTAAGTACGACTTGTAGGGTGACCTACGAGTCGTGATCTGATCTACGATTCGTACCCTTGGTTCATATGGCTGACTTCAATTTCTCAGATTTTTATATTTGGAAGCTATTAGTTACAATGACCACCTCCTATGACTCGTAGCTTGGGCTACTACTCGTAATGTGTCTCGTAGGTCTTCAAATTCAGTAAAGTATGCTACTTTTCCCTAAAAAAGTCCAATCTATATTTTCTGCAAAAACATACATAAAACACATAAAACCATAACAAATCACATCAAGAACGTGAAAAATTCCTTATTTTAGGCATCAAATGTGCTGTATTTTGACAACACATCATCACCCTCAACTTATAACTGTTCCTTGTCCCCTGAGCGACGTCTAGATCTACATAGACAATTAGTAGTATATGGCAATCATTCTAATGGCATATACTTCTCTCAATTCCAGCTCAAGTACCTAAACTAGCATTTTCAAAACTTGATTAGATGGCTACCCAGCAAACCAAGGCACATTGATGCATTTGAAAATCGAACTATGACAAGCTAAGGAGTATGAACAATTCACATCGCTGCATAAGTCATATGCTAATTATGCAATGCAAATGCACTCACAGAAAAGAAATCCCTCTTTTTCACTCAATAAGCAATCAAAGAAGATTGAGAGAATGTGCAAGCATACTCACTCTCACAAATGATATTCATGCATGATAACCAATACCATAGGCTTGCCCATAAACATACTTCGGAATGTTGACTAGCAAGATCAGGATAACTTTAGGACTTCATAGGCTTGTAGTAAAGGTACATGGGGCTTTGGTAAGGTATGTTTGGGCAATTAGTAACTAAAAGCCATCCTTGAACCATGTTTTTCAATATTTTCACTTTAATAACTCAATCTTTTTTCACTTTGTCCTCCCTTATCCTTCACTTTCAAGCTTTTTTCGGGTACTTTCTTTTCATCTTTCATCTTGTGCCTTATTTTCAACTCATTTTGCTATTCTTCTCGTTCTAAGGTAACTTTTCTTCCTTTTCTCTCGCTCGGTACATGATTTTCCATTCTTTCTTTCATTCCAAACTAATCACTTCATTTTTGCTACTATACCACAAAATTAACCACCCTCAACTTAGGCTTTTAGCTTAAGGTGAAGTACACAATATTCATTCCCTAAACTAGGGCCACTTTTGGTAGCCACCCTCAACTAAGGCTTTTTTCCTCAATCAAGGTTCACATGTCCAAGGATAGATCAGGGGCAATATTAAAGTGTTTTACTAGACAAGGTTAGGATAGTTAGGTGTCAAGAAAGAAATGGTACAGGTAATGCTCAAACATTTGGAACAACGGGTGACCTCTTTCATTTGGTGAGTCATTTAGGCAAAAGTGGACTAATTTAAAAAATAGCGGCCTAAGATCCCTTCCCTATCAACAAAATCTCCAGTCCAATTCATAGTAGCAAGGTAACTTCTGAATCAGTACATAATGCATGAATATGACAAAATTAGCTTACACACATGGCATTGCATACATGATCAACATAGACTCATAGGTCATGCTTCAAGCATTAACTTACCTTCGCTTTATCAGAACAAACATTGCTAAACCAATCACATGCAAGATTGCAATAGTAACCAACAATCCCAAAAATTTTGTGGGTACCATTTTTCAACACATTCAATAAAATCATTTAAAACTATATACATGCCAAAATTATAAATCGCCATATATCCACAAATGATCTACAAAACCTAAAACATGCTAATTCAACATAAATTAAAATCATCCACAAGGAAAAAGAAACATGGCAAGAAAACCTTGGGATATTAAAAATAGGATAGTTATGGACTAAAGCTACTCAGACTTCACCCAAGTCCATAACTTCCCATACCCCACCAAAAATGATAGTTTGTATTCAATGTAGATATATAAAATTAAACCAAACAAAAACATATTATCTAAAAAGTAATAAAAACCAAATTATCCAAAAACAACAATAAAAATAAAGTATCAAGAAATAGAAGCGAGAACAAAGTATCTAAAAGTAGCAAGCATGGGGGTCAAAGTAGCAAACACATGGTGCTCAGGCACCGACATCAGTCTGATCCTAGGGCTCTCTCTCCTCGTGGGTGGTTTGGGATGAAGCTGAACTTGAGGTACCAGCTCCGTGTAATCTCGCAAGCTCTAACGCCTTTCTCTGCTTCTCCGCCTCTATCGACTCTCTAATGACAACCTCAGTTGCAGCCTCCTCCAGCTCCTTAGAAGTCCTCTGCCGCTTACGCCTCTCCTCAGCATTAGTCTCCTCTATCGGCCTCTTACCGAGAGCACGCGGCTGATCATCTGTAGCAAAACAAAAATCAATGAAATCCTCACCCACAGGTGCCTCCTCCGGGGCTACTAACAGGGTTACTGATGATGTCATCAAATCAGTCTTAACTTGGCCAACTCTTACTGTACAATGGGAAAATCAACAGGATGAGCACTGTCAAGCCTTTCCTAGACCCTGGCCTCGAAAGCATCAACCTTGGCATCCACTGCAGCAACTCTGCAGCCCACCTCAGATAGGGTGAATGCCTTTGACCGCTTCTCCAAGGCCTGTACTGTCTGTTGCACCTAAGGCTTGATTTGCTGTATCAACCAAGCTAGCTGGGCCTTTGTCCTAGATAACCTGCGGACCATGACCTGAAAAGTAATAGCAGACATAATAGGGTAGTCTGCAGAGGGAACCTGTTATGTGGATGGCTCTGGTGCAGGCGTATATGTGGAAGGCATAACCTCGATATCAGCTGCTGGAGGATGCTCCGGTGCAGTTGGAGTAGTGGTAATGGCAGATGGAGTCAAACCCTCTGTAGCTAGCTCAGGAAAGAGAGGAGGTGTTGCTCGCTGGAGGGCCATCGAATTCTCATCAGCCATGATCATGCTAGGATCCATGGTGTGAAGGGCCTCAACATGTGGATCTATATGGAGAGAGACATGCACTCCAGCCTCAGTGCATAGTCTGTGTATCAAGATAGGGAATGGCAATGAGGTATTCATCTGGAGTGCGGACTTATGAATCCGTTCAGCCATGACACAGGCCCAGTTGATCTCATAGCCAGCTACGATACTGGCTAGTAACACGTCCCGCTCCAAGGTAATGATATTATCTGTGAATGTAGGCCGAATGCGAGACTGGATAATGGCCCATCAGAATTTAGCTGGATACAAGAGGTGGGACTTCACTATAGGCTCTGCATGGTTGGTGAACCATGTAGACTCAGCATCACCCTCTACTATCTGGCTCGCTATCTATTTGAGGAGCTCGGTCCTTAAATCCATATTCTTCCCAATCACAGCATGCCACATCTTATTTATCTTGCTTTCATACTCGGCTATGTGCTGTGGCACCCTGTAGTTAGGACAAAAATGAACCTGGCCGATGGTTCCCTTGGAGATAACTACCCTCTAACCTCGAACCAAGACCCAGACCCTGTGCAACCTGGGCTGATCCATCGCCTTCTTCCCCTTGGGAATATCTCGGAGAATGGTAGCGGTATAGGCAGCATAGAACTCTCTGAGCACAAGTGGAGCATACTTTCCCAGTCGCTCTCTGATAACCGTCGAAGCCCATGTCGATTAATCTCTACCTCTAAAGCAGGAACTCGACTCAACCTTGAGTCGTTTAATCATGACTCTTCATAAAACTGTCTAACAGGCTTTCCTTGTCCCTTTGGCTCTAGTCCCTTATTGTAGATCTCCTCCATTCCCTCGATCCCCCATCGGTGATGATGCGGATCCAGAGCTTAGATGATGGGTCAACTGAGGAATGGGATCCTGCTATGTCCTCCTAAGGCCTGGTGTTAGACTCAGAACCATCCTCACTTCCCTCTTTTATACCCTCCTCGTCAGACTGATAGGTACTCTCAACCACTATCGGTGTTAGTTTAGCCCTAGCTCTCGTTTGAGGCACATTTACCTCAGGTCTACATATATGTTCAGCTCCTCAGTAGACCCATCTGACTGCTCACTTCCTGAGTCTTCATCTAGTAGCCTCCTACCTAAGGCTTGGATAACAACTTTTATACCCTTAGGAGCCATAGTACCTGAAATTTTGCATCATAAATTCATAATCATCCCCAAAACAATCATCATAGATAAGAAAGAGACAAAGAGAAACAAAAACAAAAAGGAAAACACTCAAAACTCAACACTGCACCAGTTGCAGGTTGCAGGTACAAGGCATAGGTATGACTCTTAGGGTGACCCACGAGTCGTACTATTGTCTCGTAGTCCATAGGTGCCCAACATCAGTTCATACTAAAACTTGGTATAAGGCTCAGTTATGACTCGTAGTCATGGCAATGGGTCGTTGATGGGGCTTGTATCAATTTTTAGTATCTAAATTAATTCATAAGGCAAGAGTACAAGACCCCACTACAGTTCATAGTGGACAGTATGACCTATAGGTGGGTCTCGTATGGTGAATGTTAAGAAACCTTGGGTCACCATTATCCCCTACGAAGGGCAGTTACGGCCCATAGGTCCTCCTATGGGTTGTCGGAGGTCTTCGTAGCAAGGGATATCAGGTACCTTAGGTGCCTATGTAATCACCACATGAACTACAATCAACAACCACATAATTTAAACAACATTTGAAGCAATATTCACTAACAAACATCAAGCACACGCATACTCCCATGACCCGAACATGATAATCCCATCAAAATTTAAACAAACAGTCTTCACCAAGACAAATGATCAGTATCAATTCTTCAACAAAAGTGCGATTAACCACATCATCATTTCTCGGGCATAAAGACAAATCAACGAAGCACATACATGGTCACTCAAGGAATTGGATTCAAAAACTTGTAAAGAACTCATTTTAGTTGTTATTTTCAGCACAACCAAATACCTCTAATTCTAAACCATGCTACCATGATTTCATCTATCAACCAATAATCACAAACCCATTTCGAACATGACATTACCAAAACATGGAAAGATATGATCATCACAGCGAAACAATAAGAGCGATTTCACAGTTAGGAACAGCCCTAGGGAATTCTAATTGATAACACCCTAATTCTCATTCCTAAGCATAAATTTCCCAATGGGTACTCTCAATGCTAATTTCAAACACTGAATCATTCAAGAATTCAAAAGACACTAGAGTATGTGTGTGAAATTTAACCAAGAAACATACCTCAAGTGAAGATAATCAACAATTGAATGGAATGAGAGAAAGAAGGTGGAAACCCTAGGTTTTGATGTCTTCGCCGGAAAGATCACCAAAAAATGTCGTGGAGTACGCCTGAAAGGGGGATAGGAACAGTGGGGAATATTCTTGGGAAAAATTTTGGAGGTTACGTTTGTATTTGTGGTCAAAATTCATTTTGACCCCTTTTATAATCAAACCGCGCCAACTTTTAAAATCCCAGAGTCGGGTCTACGAGACCCAAACTACAAGTCGTAGGGCTTCCTACGACTAGTAGGTAATGGTTTTGTAACAGACCTCAACAGTTAGAAAAACTTAATAATCATACCTGGGCACTACGAACCCCACTTACGACTTATAGCATGGGCTATGAATTGTAAGATTGACTCGTAATGTATGTACCAATTTCAATCAAACACTGTTAGCCTCTAAGAGGCATGACTATGAGTCGTATTGTAAGCTACAACTCGTAGGCTTGCTTGTAGAGGTTACTCCAATGCCATTTTCTTCCAACTTTCCGCATTTACTTCACACCTGCAATCCTTCATCTCAAAATATACAATTGTCCCGAAAATGCAACAGAGTCAATGTCTTCAAAAATCAAAACAAACATCAATCCACTACCTAGCAATTTAAACAATACAAATGAATTCAAATCCAAAAACATGAAAATAATTAGGTTGTCTCACAAGAAGTGCCTTGTTTAACGTCGTGGCATAACTTTGCCATCTTGGGTACTCAGAATTCCTCAGGACTTGAATCTACCTTATCACCATTTCTTATGTTTCTTCTTCGATCACCTTGCGTATGCTCTAATAGCATGGAAACAAGATCAAACTTGTCGACAAGTCATTGAATTGCCAATGCTTGTTGGTCCACTATATAGTTCAACTTGATGATGTCAAATTTGACTTCCCGCATCAATTCCTCTTGTGTGTCCATTTTCTTGATCAGTGTTTCGAAAATGCCCTCGATCTGGGAAAATTCACCCGTAGCACGTTGTTGGTGCAGTAGCTTGACCCAAGGGTTTTCTCTATTCATTCCTTCTTAGCTAGAATGGTACTCGAACGTACTAGTTTGGGTAGCTGGGTGCTCATGAAGTGGGTTGTACATCTGATGAATGGAAGAAAACTTATCCATATATTCAGTAACTTCAACAAACGATTTCTTCAAAAATGGCCAACAATCCCCTCCAAATAGAGCATCTGCTTGACCTTGCTGTGTAGATTTTTAATGCTCGATGGAAGCTCGCCACTAGTTCATCATCTAGAAGACCATGATTTTATGCCTTCTCCACCAATCCTTTATACCATTCCAAATTTGCACTTAACGAGTCACTAGGGACTCATCAGAAGTTGACGATTTGATCCTGTTGTTGGTCCTTGTCAGGTTCATCATAGAAACTTGCTATGAACAAGCACCTCTCCCCAGTTAGTGCACACATCTTCAAGAAGGATAAACCACCACTTTGCTACATCACATTTGAGAGTCATTGGAAAAATCTGGAAGGCTATAGCGTCCAAAGCTAGATGTCGTACTCCTATAACTTCTATACATATCTGTGACAACCTTTGTAGATGGTAGCGAGGGTCTTTAAATGGCTGACGATAGAACAGAACACTTCTCTATAGTGATTGAAGTAGATCACTTGTGATGAACTGTTCCCCTACCATTACCTGGTATCCTCTGGAATATCTGAGTTTGGCTGGAAAAAAAATGAGGCCTCTGCAATGTTCCTATACCGAAATAGCTAACAAAAACAAAAAGAAAAAACAAGAGAATACAGAAATTAACACTTGAATTGACCACTAATGAAATCAAGTTAAAAACCTAGCCGCATTCCCCAGCAACGACGCCATAAATTTTGATGTTCACCCTCAAACAGTAAAGCGGTAGCTATCAAGTATAAACCTATCCAGAGATTAGGGTCGAATCTACAGGGAATACAGGGTTTGACCAAATTGACTCACTAATAATCATTTCAAGTACCAATCAACTATATTCTCTAGAATGGGGATGGGGGGGTTTGCCAACTTGGGAATTATGTTCCCCATGATTCACTAACTCAAATACCCGGAATAACATAACCCTAGTTGAGACATTGCATGCAGGACAGTAACTTAGGTTCTTCCAACCCTCTTATAAAAGTGAACGTCGAATTTCACCGTGGCACTTGGTCGGCAACCATGGTGTGCCAACTAACCGTTAAAAATTGTCCCAATCAGCCTCTCCTTGGTCGGGTTTGGTTAATTTTATGAAAATACATTAATCAAATCCAATCACCCATTTCCTTTTCCTATTCATCAGTAACTTGTTTCGGATTATGATACTAGGCAGGATCTGGTGTTGGCCACCACCAAACAACAAGCATTCCAAGGAAATATGGACAACACATAAAAATACCTAATCAAAGAAATACAAATAATCTGGGTTATTAGAAGCTAGCTATTCATGGTTCCCATAACCCCAAGTCGTGGGGGTTCAGTTATTCATAGCTAGGGCAAAATCACAAACAATTAATAGTATACACGTGGTTGAGAATTTACCTAAAGAAAAGGAAGAACAAAAACCACCTTGATGTTGAAATCACAAGCTTGAAGAATGGAGTTTGATTATAAGTGATTTCAAATCCCCAAATTGGGTCATCAAAATAAATAAATATTTACATTAAACCCTAGAAAAAGCTCTCTAAAATATTCTCAAGAATCTCTACAATCTTCTCTATGATCCTTCCTTTTAAAACTCTAACTTAAACTATTTATACTATTTACAAAAAGGACCTAAAAATAAATAAGAAAAGTTGGTCGGCAATAGTTACGGTTCGTACGTACGACTCGTAGGGTGACCAATGAGTTGTAATCGGGCTTTCGTAGTCAGCACTTGGCATTCTGGACTTGATTGCTACAGTCCATGCTACTAGTCCTGGTTTGATCTATGATTAGTACCCTGGGCTTGTATGGATGACTTCCATTTCTCAGGTTTTGATATTTGGAAGCTGTTAATCACTACAACCATCTCATATAACTCGTACCTTGGACTCGTAATGTACTTCATAGGTCTTCATTATTCAACAAAATTTGCTACTTTTACCCAAAACCAATCCAACCTGTATTTTCTGCAAAAACAAATATAAAACACATAAAAAACCATAAAAAATCACATCAAGAACTTGCAAAATCCCTGGTTTTAGGCATCAATGTGTTGTATTTTGATAGTACATCATCACCTTCAACTTAGAACTGTTGCTTCTCCTCAAGCGGCAATTCTATCTATATAGACAATAATTTTTACATGGCAATCATTCTAATGGCATATACTTCGCATAATTCTAGCATAAGTAACCAAATTAGCATTTCAAAACTTGATTAGATGGCTACCAAGCAAACCAAGGCACATTGATACAGTTGACAATCCAACTATGACAAGATAAGGAGTATCAACAATTCACGTCACTGCACAAGTCATATGCTATCATGTAATGCAAATGCCCTAACAAAAAAGAAATCCCTTTTTTTCATTCAATAACCAATCAAAGAAGATCGAGGGGATGTGCAAGAATACTCACTCTCACAGACGAGATTCATGCATGATAACCAATACCATAGGCTTGCCCATATACATACTTCGGAATGTTGACAGCTGGATCAGGATCACTTTAGGATTTCACAGGCTCATAATGTAGGTTTATGGGGCTTTGGTAAGGTATTTTTGACCAAAAGCAATTCTTGAACCATGTTTTTCAACATTTTCACCTTAATAACTCAACCGTTTTCATTTTGTCCTCCCTTATCCTTCACTTTCAAGCTTTTCTAATAACTTTCTTTTCATCTTTCAACTTGTGCCTTATTTTTGAACTCATTTTGCTATTCTTCTTGTTCTAAGGCAACTTTTTTTCTTTTTCTCTCACTCGGTACATGATTTTCCATTCTTTCTTTCATCCAAAACTAATCACTTCATTTTTGTTACTATACCACAACATTAACCACACTCAACTTAGGCTTTTAGCGTGAGGTGAAGTACACAATATTTATTCCCTAAACCAGGGCCACTTTTGGTAGCCACCCTCAACTTAGACTTTTTTCCTCAATCAAGGTTCACATGATCAAGGATAGATCAAGGGCAATACTAAAGTGTTTCACTAGACAAGGTTAGGTTAGTTAGGTGTCAAGAAAGAAATGGTATAGGTAAAGCTCAAACATTTGGTACAAGGGGTAAACTCTTTCATTTGGTGAGTCATTTAGGCAAAAGTAGACTAATTTAAAGAACAGCGGCCTAAGATCTCTTCCCAATCAATGAAATCTCTAGTCCAATTCAGAGTAGCAAGGCAAGTTCTAATCAGTACACAATATATGAATATGACAAAATTAGCTTACACACACATGACATTGCATACATGATCAACATAGACTCATAGGTCATGCTTCAAGCATTAACTTACCTTCGCTTTATCAGAACAAACATTGCCAAACCAATCACATGCAAGATTGCAAGAGTAACCAATAATCCCAAAAATTTTGTGGGTATCATTTTTCAACACATTCAACAAAATCATTCAATACTATATACATGCCAAAAGTATTAATCACCATATATCCATAAATTATCTACAACACCTAAAACATGCCGATTCAACATAAAGTAAAATCATCCACAAGGAAAAGGAAACACCACAAGAAAACCTTGTGATATCAAAAATAGGATAATTATGGAGTAAAGCTACTCAGACTTCACCCAAGTCCATAACTTCCCATACCCCACCAAAAATGATACTTTGTATTCAAAGTAGATATATATAATAAAACCAAAACAATAACATATTATATCAAAAGTAATAAAAACCAAATTATCCAAAAACAACAATAAAAATAAAGTATCAAGAAATAGTAGCGAGAACAAAGTATCCAAAAGTAGCAAGTATGGGGGTCAAAAGTAGCAAACACATGGTGCTCAGGCACCGGCATCAGTCTGATCCTACGGCTCTCTCTCCTCCTGGGTGGTTTGGGTAGCAGCTGAACTCAAGGTACCTGATCCGTGCAATGTCGCAAGCTCCAATGCCTTCCTTTGCTCCACCGCCTCTATCGACTCTCTAATGTCAAGCTCAGTTTTAGTGTCCTCCAGCTCCTCAGAAGCCCTCTGCATCTTGTCCCCCTCCTGAGAATTGTTGTCTCCTCTATCGACCTCTTCTCGGGAGCACGCGGTAGATTATCTATAGCAAAAAGATCAATCAAATCCTCTCCCACAGTGGCTCCTCTGGGGCTGCTATTGGGGCTATTAGTGATATCATCAAGTCGGCCTTGATCCTGGTGAACTAATGCAATACGACAACCAAATCTGCAGGATGAGCACCCTCAAGCCTCTTCTGGACCCTGGCCTCGAAAGTGAGTAACCCTAACATCCACTACAGTAATGCTTCGGCCCAACTCAGATAGGGTGAAGCCTTTTGTCGCTCCATCGAGTCCTAGACTGTCTGCTGACCTAAGGCTTGATCTGCTATATCAACCGAGCTACCTGGGCATCTGTCCTGGATAGCCTGCGAACCATGCCTTGAAAAGCAATAGAAGACATAATAGGGAAGTCTGCAGAGGGAACCTGAACTGTGGATGGCTCTGGTGCAGGCATACCTATCGAGGGTATCACCTCAGTATTAGTTGTTGAAGGTTTCTCTAGTGCAATTAGAGTCGTGGTAGTGGAAGCTGGAGTCGAACCCTTATAGCTGGCTCAGGAGGAAATGGCTCAGGAAAAGGAGGAGGTGCTGCTTGCTGGAGGGCCACTGGATTTTTATTAGCCTTGGTTAGGCTGGGATCCATGGTGTGAAGGGCCTCAACATATGGGTCTATGTGGAGAGAGACACACACTCCAGCCCCAATGCATAGTCTATGTATCAAGATTGGGAATGGCACTGAGGTATTCACCCGGAGTGCAGACTCATGAATCTGTTCAGCCATAACACAAGCCCAGTTGATTTTATAGCCAGCTAAGATACTGGCTAGTAACATGACCCGCTCAAAGGTGATGACATTATCTATGATGGTAGGCCGAATGCGAGGCAGGATAATCTTCCACAAGAACTTAGCTAAAAAGGAGAGGTGGGACTTCACTATAGGCTCTGCATGGTTGGTAACCCATGTAGGCTCGGCATCACTCTCTATTATCTAGCTTGCTACCCATCTGAGGAGCTCGGTCCTTAAATCAATATTCTCTCCAATCATAGCATGCCAAATCTTATCTATCTTGTTGTCGTACTTAGCTGTGTGCTGTGGCACCCTGTATTTAGGATAAAGCTGAACCTGGCGGATGGTTTCCTCAGAGATACATACCATCTGACCTCGAACCAAGACCCTATGCAACCTAGGTTGATCCATCACCTTTTTCCCCTTGGGCTCGGAGAATGGCAGCATTATAGGAAGAATAGAACTCCCTGACCACAAGTGGGGCATACATTCCCAGCCGCTCTGATAACCACCGGAGCCCATGTCGATCAATCTTTGCCTCTAAAGCGGGAACTAGATTCAACCCTGAGTCATTTAAACGGGACTCTTCATGAAACCGTCTGCCAGCTTCCCCTGTCCCTTTGGCTCTAGTCCCTTATTGTAGATCTCTTCCATTCCCTTGATGCGCCATCGGTGATGATGCAGATCCTGAGCTGAGATAGATGGGTCGACTGAGGAATGGGAGGCTGTTGTGTCCTCTTGAGGCCTGGTGTCAAACTCGGAACCATTCTCACTTCCCTCTTCAGTACTCTCCTCATCAGACTAGGTGGTACTCTTAACCACCATCGGTGTTAGTGTTCTAGTAGCTCTCGTTTAAGGCACATTTTCCTCAGGGTCCACAGGTACGTTTATCTCCTCATTAGACCCATCTGACTGCTCACTTCCTGAGTCTTCATCTAGTAGCCTCCTACCTAAGGCTTGGATAGCAGCGTTTCCACCCTTAAGAGCCATAGTACCTGACATTTTGCATCATAAATCCATAATCATCCACAAAACAATCATCATAAACTAAGAAAGAAACAAAGAGAAACAAAAACAAGAAGGAAAACACTCAAAACTTAACACTACACAAGTTGCAGGTTGCAGGTTGCAGGTACGAGGCACAGGTATGACTCAGAGGCTGACCTACGAGTCATATTATCGTCTCGTAGTCCACAGGTTCCCAGCATCAGTTCATACTAAGCTTTGGTACGAGGCTCAATTATGATTCGTAGTCGTGATTATGGGTCATAGACGGGTTTCGTGCCAATTTTCAGTATCTAAAATAATTCATAAGGCAAGAGTACGAGATCCTACTACTGTTTGTATTGGACACTATGACCTGTAGGTGGGTCTCGTATGGTGAATGTTAAGAAACTTTGGGCCACTGTTATCCCCTAGAAGGGCACTTACTGTCCACAGGTCCTCCTACGGGTCGTAAGAGGTCCTTTATGAGGTACCTTAGGTGCCTATATAATCACCACATGAGCTACAATCAACAACAACATAATTTAAACAACATTTGATGCAATATTCAATAAGAAACATCAAGCACACATATACTCCCATCACCTGAACATGACAATCCCATCAAAATTTAAATAAACAGTCTTCCCCATGACAAAAGATCAGTATCAATTCTTCAAGAAAAGTGTGATTAACAACATCATCATTTCTTGGGCATAAAGACAAATCAACACAGCACATACATGGTTACTCAAGGAATTAGGTTCAAAAACATATAAAAAACTCACTTCAACCATTATTTTCAGCATCACCTAAATACCCATAATTCAAGCGTGCTACCATGATTTCATGGATCAACCAACAATCACAAACCCATTTCAAACATTAAATCAACAAAACATGTCCAGATATGATCATCACAGCCAAACAATAAGAGTGATTTCATAATTACGAACAACCCTATGGAATTCTAATCGACAACACCATAATTCTCATTCCTAAGCATAAATTTCCCCATGGGTACACTCAGTACTAATTTTAAACACACAATCATTCGAGAATTCCGAAAGACACTAAAGTATGTGTGCAAATTTAACCAAGAAACATACCTCAAGTGAAGATAATCAACAATCAGATAGAATGAGAGAAAGAAGGTGGAAACCCTAGGTTTTGATGTCTTCGCAAGAAACATCACCAGAAAATGACCTTGGTACGCCAGAAAGGGGTATCGAAATAATGGGAAATATTCTTGGGAACAATTTTGGGGGTTAGGTTTGTACTTGGGGTCAAAATGAATTTTGACCCCTTTTTATAATCAAACAGGGACGACTTTTAAAATCCTAGAGTCGGGTCTACGAGACCCCAACTACAGGTCCTAGGGATTCATACGACTCGTAGGTAATGTTTCGTAATAGACCCTAACACTTAGAAAAATTTAATAATCAAACCTGGGCTCCACGAACCCACTTACGAGTCATAGCATGGGCTATGAATCGTAAGATTGGCTCGTAGTGTATGTGCCAATTTCAATCAAACACTGTTAGCCTCTACAAGGCTTGAATATGAGTCGTAGTGTAAGCTACGGCTCGTAGGCCTTCTTGTAAAGGTTGCTTCCAATGCCATTTTCTTCCAACTTTCAGCATTTACTTCACACCTGCAATCCTTCATCTCAAAATATACAATTGTCCCAAAAATCCAACTGAGTAAATGTCTTTAAAAATCAAAACAAACATCAATCTACTACCTAGCAATTTAATCAACACAAATGAACTCAAAACAATCCAAAAACATGAAAAATACTTGGGTTGCCTCCCAAGAAGTGCCTTGTTTAATGTCGTCGCATGACTTTGCCATCTTGAGTACTCACAATTCCTCACGGCTTGAATCTACCTAATCACAATTTCTTGTGTTTCTCCTTCAATCAACTTGTGTATGCTCCAATTGCATGGAAACAAGATCAAACTTGTCGTCAAGTCGTTGAATTACCAATGCTTGTTGGTTCACTTTATAGTTCACCTTGATGATGTCAAATGTGATTTCTTGCATCAATTCCTCTTGTGTGTCCATTCTCTTGATCAGTTTTTCAAACATGCCATCGATTTTGGAATATTCACCTGCAGCGCGTTGTTGATGTGGTAGCTTGAACCTATGGTTTTCTCTATTGATTCCTTATTGGGTAGAATGGTCCTCGGACGTACTATTTTGGGAAGCTGGTGCTCATGAAGTGGTTGGTGCATTTGATAAACAATAGAAAACTTATCCATATATTTAGTGACTTGAGCAAATGATTTCTTCAAAAATGACCAACAATCGCCTCCAAATAAAGCATCTACTTTAGCTTGCTGTGTAGAATTTAATGCTCAATAGAAGCTCACCTCTAGTTCATCATCTGGCAGACCATGATTTTTGTGCCTTCTCCACCAATCCTTTATACCATTCCGAACTTGCACTTAACGTGTCACTAGGGATTCATCAGAAGTTGACGATTTGATCCTATCATTGGTCCTTGTCAGGTTTATCATAGAAACTTCCTATGAACACTTTTTGCACCTCTCCCTAGTTAGTGCACACATCTTTAGGTAGCATAAACCACCACTTTGTTGCATCATATATGCAAGTCATTGGAAAGACTTGGAGGGCCATAACGTCCAAAGCTGGATGTCGTGCTCCCATAGCTTCTCTACATATCTATGAAAACCTTTGTAGATGGGAGAGAGTGTCTTTAGATGGCTAGCCATAGAACGAAACACTTCTCTATAGTGATTGAATTAGATCACTTGTGATGAAAACTTGTTCCCCTGCCATTGCCTGGTATCCTCTTGAATATATGAGTTTGGCTGGAACAAAGATGAGACCTCTACAATGTCCTTGTACTGAAATAGCTAACAAAAACAAAAACAAAAACAAAAAAAAATGCAAGAGAATGTAGATATTAACAGTTGAATTAACTACTAGTGAAATCAAGTCAAAAACCTAGTTGCATTCCCCAGCAACGGCGCCATAAATTTTGATGTTCACACTCAAATAGTAAAACAGTCGCTCTCAAGTATAAACCTAACCAGAGGTTAGGGTCGAATCCACAGGGAATATGGGGTTTGACCAAATTGACTCACTAATAATCATTTCAAGTACCAGTCGACTATATTCTCTAGAATGGAGGGGGGGTGATTGTAAATAGGAGTGAAATAACTACCAGAGTTATACTACCAATTACGAAGAGACAATCAATTTGAGGAGCAACTTGAGAATTATGTTCCCCATGATTCACTAACTCAAATACCTCGAATAACATAATTCTAATTGAGACATTGCATGCAGGACGGTAACTTAGGTTCTTCTAGCCCTCTTGTAAAGGTTAAGGTCGAATTTTACCGTGGCACTTGGTCGGCAATCATGGTGTGCCAACTAATTGTTACCCATTGTCCCAATTAACCTCTCCTTGGTTGGGTTTAGTTGATTAGATGAGAACTCATGAATTGAATCCTGTCACCCATTTTCTTTTCCTATTCATCACTACCTTGATCGGGATCATGACACTAGGCGAGGTTTTGGTGTTGGCCACCACCAAACAATAAGCATTCCGAAGGAAAATGGACAATACATGCAAATACCTAATCAAAGAAATGCGAATAATTCAATTTATTAGAATCTAGCTATTCATGGTTCCCACAACCCCAAGTTGTGGGAGTTTAGTTACTCGTAGCTAGGGGAAAATCACAAACAATGAATAGAATAAACATGGTTGAGAATTTACCCAAAGAAAATGAAGAAGAAAACTTCCTTGATGTTAAAATCATAAGACCGAAGAATAGAGTTTGATTACAAGTGATTTCAAATCCCCAAATATTGGGTCTTCAAAGTAAAACCCTAAACATTTGCACTAAACCCTAAAAAAAACTCTCTAAAATATTCTTAAGAATCTCTACAATCTTCTCTATAATCCTCCCTTTTATAACTCTAACTTAAACTATTTATACTATTTACAAAAAGGATCTAAAAATAAATAAGAAAAGTTGGTCGGTAGCAGTTACGTTCGTAGGTATGACTCGTAGGGTGACTTATGAGTCTTAATCAGGCTCACGTAGGAATTTTGGACTTGACTGCTATGGTCCATGCTACGAGTCATGGTCTGATCTATGATTCGTATCCTGGGCTCATATGGCTGACTTCAGTTTCTCTAGTTTCGATATTTGGAAGCTGTTAATTACTAAGACCACCTCCTATGACTTGTAGCTAGGGCTACAATTCATAGTTTTTATTATCTCGTAGGTCTTCAAATTCCACAAAAATCTGCTACTTTTTCCCAAAATCAGGCCAACCTGTATTTTGTGCAAAAAAACCATAAAACCATAAAAATTCACATCAAGAACTTGCAAAATCTCTTGTTTTAGGCATCCGATGTGTTGTATTTTGACAACACATTAAGTACATAGCATCGAATTGAGTAAGAGTAAACAACTCTAACTCAATAACTAGGTAGCTAGTGTAGGAGAGGATTGAATCGTAACATCGGATGTTTCCCTTTTGTCCCAAAAGAGAACTTGATGTTATTTATTGTGGATCCACTGATGTGATATCATTTACCCCATCAAGGTACTTGATAGATATGGTATTGACATCACTTTGTTATATCATCACGGGCTCATAGATGATGATTGTTGATTAGAGAAACTCCCGTATAGGTCATGACGATATGTTAGTGTGATAATGGAGTTCCTCACTTTTTGGGTTGAGTCGATGTCTGAGATGAGTTGATAGATGAGTAGAGTCCCTTGAGTGAGTATCTTTGACTATGGATTTTTGTTCTAGTTATTTTACATACCAATATATTCCATGTACTAACGTCCATTTGGGTATGCATTTCTTTATGATGCAGAGACAGATACACGAGATCCTCAATAGGCGCTCTGTTAAAGGCCTATTCTTCCTACAGTAGATTAACGAGTCCTCCCCTGCATTCGGAGGATACCATTTTATATACCTTATGCTTTGAGTTGGTTCCATTTTGAGATGTAGTATCCATGGCCAATCATGGTACCATCTATACTATAGAGATAGAGGCTTCATAAATTAGAAGATGATGAGTTTATATTGAGGTCCTTCTTTTCTGGATTGATTTTTCTTTAAATCTACTATTATGTCACAAATGTTGAGTATGACTTTGTTGGCCTACAACCCTTATTCATTGAGTTAGTATGTTGATTGAGTTACCCATCAAAATGTCACTGTCACGACCTAAGCCTAGGACCTAGACGTGACACTGCTAATGGGAACCCGGAGGGACCCTAAACAAGCCTCTTACCATATCATACACACATCCTTGGTCGTTGAAACAAAATAAACAACAACAAGAGATAATAAAAAGGATAAAGGGACTAAGGGAAGCCTTTAATAGCATAAAACATAGATACGCAAGAATCAAGATTATAGCATAATTACATCAATTGTTCCAAAAACACCTCTAGCATAGATTGGGCAGGGGCCAAGACACTTTCCGGGCTCACCCTCATAGTACCAAATCTTCAACATAAGAGATAACAAAAGCAACAGTAGCAAAGCTAGTGTCCCCGAACTTGAGGACTCACCAAAAGCTTATCTTCTGAAACACTGAGCTAGCCACGTGGAGGATGATCGAGAGGCGCTCCGATTTCTACATGGTAATATCATGTAGGCATAGAGTATGCATTAGTACGTTGGAATGTACTAAATATATAGGATGCAATGCAACAAGAGATAGACAACATAGTCAAAATGCATAACTATAAGCAAGGGATAGGTATAATGAAAACATCATATGCATGATCAATGCTTGAAGAAAAACATGCTTATATAGAACATACTACATGTGTAGGAAGGGACTATCATTATAAAACAAACAAACTATCACTTGGAATCCAAGGCATGTCACCCCTTTAGAAGGTGATTGAGGTATCTACCCCTCAATGTGGTAGTACGGGCATGTCAACCCCCGATAAAATGGTCAAGGTATATACCCTTCAACGTGGTAGTATGGGCATGTCACCCCTTTTGAAGCTGATTGAGGTATCTACCCCTCAATGTGGTAGTACGGGTATGTCACTCCCCAACAAGGTGGTCAAGGTATATACCCTTCAACGTGGTAGTACAGGAATGTCACCACCCGACAAGGTGATCAAGGTATAAATCCCTCAACATGGTAGGTACGGGTATGTCACTCCCCCCTCCCCAACAAGGTGGTAAGGTATATACCCCTCAATGTGGTAGTACGAGCATGTCATGCCCCGACACGATGGTCAAGGCGTGTCACCCCCTCACAAGGTGGTTGGGCATATGCCCCCCTAACAAGGTGTGATCAACTTGCAACACTATAGATACTTCTCATACATTCGATACATACATATATCCCTCTTTATAATCATAAAGTCACTTGGCTCACAAGCCATACAATAGATCATAAATAGCTCAAGAATCCTTAACAAGATATTTTATCAAACACTTGGCGGGTACGAAATACTAGTTCAAAATCATGCAATTCAAGAGTGAAATCGTTTGAGAAAACTCAAGGTAAATCAACCCACCAACATATAGTAAAACCCTCATGCAATATACCTTAAAACCCTTCATCAAATCTCATAGTAGACCATAGATTCATAGCTCAAAATATTCTTAAACAGTCAATATTTCATGAAACCCCAACATAGTTTATGCTCTAATTCATAATAAGAGATACCCATAGATAATCCAACTTGAATACATATAATTTACATAGAAAGGAAGGTTGTGCACCATGGGTGAAGGGACCCAATGGTTGAAATCCACATACATCAAATTTGGCGATTTCCTTGATGAAGATTTGAATGAGGACTTGAAGCTTGAGTGAAGTTCTTGAGACCCGAAAATGAATTTGGGCATGATGTGTTGTCAACATACAGCATATTTGATGCCTACAATAAGGGATTTTGTGAGTTCTTAATGCGACTTTTTATGGTTTTTATGTGTTTTTGTACTTTTATTGCAGAAAAGTTAGGTTGACATGATTTTGAAGACAAGTTATAGATTTTTCTTAAGCTTAGGACATACGAGCACACTTACGAGTCGTAGCCTAAGCTACAAGTCGTAGGGTGTGTCGTAACAAGAAATGGAGACCAAAAAAGTTTAGAAATCTACTAAGTGGAGTTCATCCCTATAAGGCCATCCTATGAGTCTTAAGTTTCACTATGACTCATATAGGTGGACTCATAGCAAGAATCAGAGATCCAAAATATTGGACCAAAAAATTGAAGACCAAGACTACGAGAGGAACATACGAGTCACAGCTTAAGCAACGACCCGTATCTATGGGTCATATTGGTTTATTCCAAGATACCCAAAACTTGATATGAGACCCCGACTATGACTAGTAGGTCATAGATGCCAAGAACCTGATACGAAACGTTGACTACGACTCGTAGGTCATTCTACGAGTCGTACTTGTGAGACTTATCAGCTGCTAGTTGTCTTTTCTGTGTAAATTGTAGTATTATTCTGTAAATACTATATATATAGTTTAAGTTGGAGTTACAAGGGAGCTCGACCAGGAGACATTTTACAATCATCTTTTGAATCCTTTCTTAGTTTTTTAGAATAGATTATTGTTCTCTCTTGGAAAACCCATTTTGAGGATTGCAAATCTTGCCTTGTACTCATTGTTGATCAATCAAGTTTATGGGTTTGCAACTTGTGGTGCCTACTTTCTTCATTGTTGTTGGTAAAACTCTCATTTATGTCTTGTATGTGCATTTTTGCTTGTTTTGCCTTAGCCAGAAGTAGCTAAGCACCCACAATTTGAGGTTTTGGGAACCATGGGTAGTTGGCTTGGGATAACCTAGGTTTATTGCATTTTTATGATTAGGGTTTTACATGTATTGTCTATTTTCTTTCATTATGATTGTTATTTGCTTATGGCCAACACTAAACCTCGCCTACCATTACGATCCCGACCAAGGCAGTGACAAATAGGAAAAGGAAAGTAGATGATAGGATTCGATCGATGTCTTCTCATCTAATCAACCAAACCTAACTAAGGGGAGGTTCACTAGGGCATTTAGTAACGTTTAGTTTGCACACCATGGTTGCCGACCAAGCGCCATAATGAAATTCGACCTTCACCTACATAAGAGGGCCAGAAGAACCTAAGTTGTCATCCTACATGCTAATCTTCAATTGTGATTATGTTACCTGGGGTAGTCAACTCAACGAACCATGGGTAACACAATTCCCAAGTTGTCCCCAAAATTGAGTGTTTTCTCGCATAGTAGTATAATCATAATTTTACTTTATTTTTGAATCAAAAACCTACCCACCCACCCCCCTCATTAAGAAATTTTAGTTATTGATGATTGAAAGCATTAGGAGGGAAGTCTTGTAGTCAAGCCCTATATTTCATGTGGATTCGACGCTAACCTTCTATTAGGTTAATTGCTGACAATGACCGCTTTCTTATTGGAGCATGAATATCATATTTCAAAAATTATGGCGGCGTTGCCTGGGAATACGGCTAGGTTTTGATTTGATTTTACTTTTAGTTAGTTCTAGTGTTGATTTCTTAACTCTCCTATATTTTACTTTTTCTGCTTGTTTTTGCTAGTTGATTTTAGGTGCAAGTTGGTTGGCACCATGACTGAGCAAAAGTTCTACATTGCAAATGACTTGTTCGAAACTTTGCAAAGGCGTGCTATATTTATGGGCAAGAGTCCGAAGAGCCCCAAATCCACCTACAAAATTTCACTCAAAAGTTGAGGGGGGTCCTTGGGACAAGACATCCTGCTTGGGAGGCCATGGCTCTTCAAGTTTTCCCCATGACACTCCGGAGTGAAGCTGCGGAGTGGTGGTTAATTCTCCCACATGATGTTTTCTCTAACTGGGCGGAAGTACAGAGAGTCTTCCTCATGAACTTCTATAAGGAGTCCAACAAGCAAAATCTGTAGAACAAATCTGTAATTTCGAAAGAGTGCCAGGAGAACCTTTGGTAGTGGCTTGGGAAAGGTACAAGCAGTGCTTGGCAGCAAATCAGAACCATGGTCTGACTGATGATGAATTGGCGGCTAGCTTCTACCAAGCATTAACCTCTGAGCAACAAGGGCAAGCTGATGCATTGTTTTGAGGGTACTATTAGGAGTTCATAAGACAACCATTTCATAAGATCACTGAGAATATGGACAAGCTATCCACAGTTTCGCAAGTCTTCCAACCCCTTCAAAGGCAAGCCGAACCATCTACTAGTGTATCAACGGGGTCCTCAAGTAAACCCAAAAGTAAAAATGTTGTATCTTGGATGAGGTTACCATACCAATATTGCATCATTGATAAACTGACCTGGATTAAGCATATGCTTGAACAAGTCCTGATTAGGTGAATGAGCAAGATGACATTGTCCGGGAGATAAAGTTTGATGCCTCAAATGTAACGACAAAGTGGAACAATACACTATATAAATGCAAAGTCTTGGTGATAGGATGGAGTAGCTTGCTGAGCAATTAGATGTAGTGCAAGATTAAGAAACGAAGAGTAGAAGGAGCAGCGATGGTACTCATGGAGAAGTCTGATTATTCGTGATGGCATAGTCAAGCCACGATGTTAAAGAAGGCACTTCCTGGGTGGCGATCCAAGGTAAACCCTTGCACCCTTTCTATTTGTTTTACTTTGAGGATAAAATATCCTATTTTGGTGGGGTGTGGGAAGTTATGGATTTAGGTGAAGTCTGAATAGCCTCAAGTCCATAACTTCCCCTATTTTTGGTCTAAGGCTTTCCTGGTGTGCTTCTTTTTCCATGTGGATATTTACTTTTCTGCTGAATCGGCCTGTTTAGGTAGTGTAGATAAAGTGTAAATTCATAGCATTGTTATCCATTAGCATATACATAATTTTTAGATGAGTTTTTAAAGTTTTGATGAAAAAAAAATTTGGGTACCCTCAAAATTTTTTGAGGTTGTGATTATTGATGCATTCATATATTTTTGAGTATCTGGTAATGTTTGTTCTGATATTCTGAAGATAAGCTGAGACTGAAAGCATGAGGTGTGAGTCTAAACATGATTGTGGATGCAATTGTCATGTATGTTGTGAGCTTATTTTGTTGCATTTATATATCTTGTATGGAACCAGAACTTGCCTTGTTACTCTAAGATTGGTTTGGTGATGTGGTGGATACGGAAAGGATCTTTGGCCTCTATTATTTGAGTGAAACCACTTTTTGCCTAAATTACTCATCGAATTAGTAAGTGAATCCCTTGTTCCAAATTTTTGAGCTTCTCATGTACTCATTCTTTCTTCATACTCTGCTGACTTAACCTTTTTTGATGAAATACCTTGATATTAGCTCTGTTCTATCCTTGAACACATGAATTTTGATTGAGGCCAAAGGTCTAAGTTGAGGGTAGAAGTAGTTGGTGGCCCTGGTTTAAGGCATAGATATTGTGCACTTCACCTGAAGCTAAAATCCTAAGTTGAGGGTGGCCTTTATTATATTAAAGTAATAATAATAAGGTGGTTATTTGGGAAATCAAGAAAGAAATGAAAAAGGCATGAACCGAGTGAAGAAAATGAAAAAGTAAAAAAAAAATGAGTTTGAAATCGAGGTACAGCTGAAAAAGAGAAAGAAAGCACCCGAGAAAAGTTCAAAACAGGAGAATAAGGGTGGATTGATTAAAAAGGGTTGAATTATGAAAGTAAAAAGTGTTGGTAAACATGGTTCAAGGATAGCTTTTAGTCACTACTTACCCAAAATACCATACCAAAGCACCCTAAACCTGTGTTACAAGTCTATCAGTCCTAAAGTGATCCAACACCATGTTATCACCAAGCCAGATGATGAGTATAGAGGCAAGCCTATGGTATTAGTCAGTATGCATTGAATTTCAATTGTGAGAATGAGAATGCTTCCTCAGTTCTTGAGTTCTAAATGCTTTTGAGTGAGTATGAGGGACTTCTTTCCAGTGAGGGCGGCATTTGCACTACTTGACTAGCCTAAGACTATAACAGTGATTATGGATAGTTGATGCTCCTTAGCTTGTCATAATTGGATTGCCAGATATCTAATTATGTTCTTGTTTGTTTAGTAACTTTGCAATCCTGTTTTAAAAATAGTAGTTCAGTACCTGAATCAAAGGAGTTGTGGTATATGTCATTAGTATAGCTGCTATGTATTTCTCTTTGTCTAAGTAGATCGAGTCATCGCTTGAGGACAAGCAACAATTCTACATTAAGGGTGTTGACGTGCTGTCAAAATACAGCACATTTGATCGTAAAACAAGGGACTTTGTGAGTTCTTAATGCTACTTTTTATGGTTTTTATGTGTTTTTATATTTTTCTTATAGAAAAGTTAGGTTGATATCATTTTGAAGAAATATAGTAGATTTTGCTGAAGCTTAGGACATACAAGCACACTTATGAGTCGTTGCCTAAGCTACGAGTCGTAGGGTGTGTCGTAAAAAGAATCAGAGACCAAAAATTCAAAAATCTACGAAGTAAAGGTCACCCCTACGAGGCCATCCTACGAGTCGTAAGTTCAATACAACTTATATAGGTGGACTCGTAGCAGAAATCAGAGAGATAAAATGTTGGATCAAAAAACTGAAGACCAAGACTACAAGAGGAACATATGAGTCATAGCTCAAACAACGACTCGTACCAATGGGTCGTACTGATTTAGTCCAAGATGCCAAGAACCTGAAACGAGACCCTGTCTACGACTCGTAGGTCATCCTACGAGTCATACCTGCGAGACTTATCAGCTGCCAGTTGTCTTTTCGGTGTAAATTCTAGGGTTATTTTGTAATACTATATATAGTTTAAGTTAGGGTTTTAGAAGGGAGTTCGACCAGGAGACATTTTACAATTATCTTTTGAATCCTTTCTTAGTTTTTTAGATTAGATTATTGTTCTCTCTTAGAAAACCCATTTTGGGGATTGCAAATCTTGCCTTGTACTCATTGTTGATCAATCAAGCTTGTAAGTTTGCAACTTGTGGTGCCTAGTTTCTTCATTGTTGTTGGTAAAACTCTCATTTATGTCTTGTATGTGCATTTTTGCTTGTTTTGCCTTAGCCAGGAGTAGCTAAGCACCCACAACTTGGGTTTTTGGGAACCATGGGTAGTTGACTTGAGATAACCTAGGTTTATTGTATTTTTGTGATTGGGGTTATGCATGTATTGTCTATTTCCCTTCATTATGATTGTTGTTTGGTGGTGGCCAACACCAAACCCAGCCTACTATCACGATCTCGACCAAAGTAGTGACGAATAGGAAAAGGAAAGTAGATGACAGGATTCGATCAATGTCTTCTTGTCTAATCAACTGAACCTGACTAAGGGGAGGTTGACTAGGAAAATTGGTAACGATAAGTTGGCATACCATGGTTGCCGACCAAGCGCCATGGTGAAATTTGACCTTTACCTTCACAAGAGGGCTGGAAGAACCTAAGTTACCATCCTGCATGCTAATCTTCAATTATGGTTATGTTACCTCGGGTAGTCGAGTCACGAACCATGGGGAACACAATTCCCAAAGTTGTCCCCAAAATTGAGTGTTTTCCCGCGTAGTAGCATAGTCGTAATTTTACTTTAGTTTTTGAATCACAAATCCCCTTCCCTATTTAGAGATTTTAGTTATTGATACTTGAAATGATTAGTAGTGAAGTCTTGTAGTCAAGCCCCATATTCCCTGTGGATTTGACCCTAACATTCGATTTGGTTAATTGCTGACAACGACCGCTTTCTTATTGGAGCGTGAACATCAGATGTCAGGGTACTTGAATTTAGATGAAGTATTTGACTAAGTGTTAGAGTGGGTTTTGGGAGTGTCTTGAATGATATGGAGTTGAAAATGGCTAAGTATAGGTGTTTTTATACATAGGAGGGCATCGGCCATGACCCTAAGGCCCTTGTGCCGAAACCGTTTTTGAGGCACAAAATAACACGAATCCTATAACACCCCACATTTTACATGTACTAATGCTATGTAAATGAATCATGTTATGGTTTGGTCAAATTAGCATCAATTCT
>JAPFFP010058063.1:0-27862 GCA_026153255.1 Solanum medicagineum | reverse complement strand
CGTTAAATCGCACAATATTTACAAAAATTTTCAAGTCGACAATTTGCCCCGATTAAATTAATTACGGGGTCTAACAATAATTGAACTCTAATGATTTGTCTATCCGATTGTTCCCTAACGATTGTTCTAAGCCTTGAGCTATTGATTGAGATGTTGATTGATGAGATGATGAGAGTCTCTACGAGACTAATTAAAAGATTGTGCCTTCACGAGGCTGATTGAGATGGTTTGATCAGTTTGATTGGATGGATTGTCTCATGAGCATAGAGTCATGGGAGGAGTATCTAGCACCAAAAGAGTAAGAGTTAGTCCAACTCGCACTCATCAAACTACGTGGCTAAGTGTAGGTGAGGATCAGAACCATCACATCACTTTATGTTGAGGTTCCCTCTTGATAGAGTCCCTCAAATCAATAAAGGACTTGTTTGATTTGCTGGTCATCCCTCGTGGATTCAATTTGTTCCCTACCTGGCAAGTACGGAACGACTGTGGCAACATTAGTGTAATTGTTGTACAACCACTGGCTCATAAGTGGTTGTTATAGGATAAGAGAAACTCCCAGAAAGTTCCCACCTTGAGCACTCTGAGTCGAGATGAGATGAGATGAGTTGAGATGAGTCCTTCCGAGACAAGTTTGATTTGATTGATGAGTTGATTAATTGATAGGTCACTTGCCTACTCTTTATTCTTCCTTTAGATAGACATTTGACATAAAATTGCCGAAGCTCTACACAGTTAAAACACCTCACTTCTCAAAATATTAAACATTCTATTTTGTTTTCTCACGATTTTCTTCTTGTTTGCTTGTCTTTGCTCTCTTTTTGTGTGTTCACAATTGACCAAAAATGCTCAGCTATTTATAGGTAACAATATACCTTAAACAATTGCTCCTAATGGAGCATTAAGAAAGAGATATATTAATTAAATTAAAAAAAGGAATCAACACTCCTAAATGCAGCACTTTGAGCTAAAGGATGCCGCACTACCATTTAAACATTAAAAAAGGTAAAGGATGTTGCACTTGCAGCACAATGAAGCAATAATAAAAAAATAATATATTAAAAAAATGCAACTACAATCCCCCTTTCTTAAAAAAATTCTCCTTGCACTATTCCAACTCAAGTAGACAAAATTTCGGGATCGTTACAGTGCAGTAAAGATGATAAAAAAAGAATGGAAAATTCCTTGGGAATTAGTGGAGAAAATTGAGGAAATTTAGCATCTTGTAATACAAACTAAAACAAAAATTATGCATGCATACAGAGAAGTTAATCAGTTAGCAAACACAATAGCCAAGATAGCCCTAAATCAAGAAAATTGTATACAATTTTAGTCATTCCATCAGTTGCCATCAGAATGCAAAAGGATACTCAATATTGACACGACACAAGTAGCATCAATAAGGATTAGAATAAAACTAATAATTACATAAGGAGACTGATGCTAAACTATCAGAAGGAGATGGTAATTATGCTTGTTACAAAAACAGGCCTTAAGGAGGATGCGCTGTGCTGGATGGAATGCTTCGAAGGAGAGGTCACTCTTAGAATCCCCATTAGTGGCTCAACCTTAAAAGAGAAGAAGAAGATAAAAGAAAGGATAAGAAGAATGAAGAAGGAAATACAAAGGGGAAGAAATATACAGGAAGCATCACCAACAACTTATAGGGTCAAACTCTTCAAAGAATACAACTACTCGTTCTAGCTTATCCACTGGTCCATCAATCTGAAGATGGAGAAAATTAAAATAGAAACAAAGTTGTAGATTCTAGCAAGAGGTGAAGACATACTTCAGTGGGAATATAGTTGATGCACAACTTAAGGATCAGGAAGGTGCGGCTTGCAGAAGTCAATTTTAGAAATGGAAAGGACAAAGTGTAATTAGGAAATGTAGGGTTATTTTGTTAGTAAAGATAGGACATTAGATAGTTGGTGGACCTGGTATAGGCTTAATGTTATATCTTATAATACCTTGGATATTTACTTGAATAAAAGGCACACTGGCATATTTAATTTTTTTAAAAAAAGTTCCTAAAAATGAGAAAAATGACTTCCCTAATGGAAGCAGGAAAAACAAATTGTATAAATGACATTCTAAGTTTATGGTCTCCTTCCAAGTCTCCACCTGCCCAATCTCCCCAAATTCAACCCCTTGATTATCTCAACTCCACTAACCCCTTAACCCCCACTCATCATTTCATACCATCACATCTCATTCTGGCTTATAATATTTAGCTAAGTTATATATAAAAAATTTAGGAATGATATTTTCTTGCTTAATTACTAAACACTAGAAAATAAATATAAATTCACTTGTTTTTCAAGAAAATATTTGTATTGATCTTGAAGGTCATTTTTTTATACTTTTAAAGAAATTACTATTTTACCCTCCCGAAAAGTTTAGATTTTGCTAAAGAATTGAGTTTTAAGCACTTAAGTTACTTAATTCTGAATTTTGTAGTCATTTGGAGATTTCAGACTCAAAATAAAATTTCGTCAGTTCTGAAATGTAAAAGTTGTTTTAGGAGAGTTATTGAAATCAAATTTAGAGTTGATATGTGGATTCGAGGTGCAAAGTTAGAAATCTAGTTGAAACTTGAATGAAATTGGACTTTGGTTAACATTTTGAGTTATGGTGCTCGAATTGAATTTTTGTAACGCCCGATAAAATTACCAAAATATCCCTAGAATGGAAACGTGCGCGTAACACATCTTCCAAGCTCGAAAGGGAAATTCGAGACTGAATTTGCGATCAGTGCAAAAAATTGAGTCAGAAAATGGTCTCGACCCGATTTAAGAGCAACCGAGTCAAAAAATTATTTTCACAAAAATTGACCAACATAGTGAGGGTACGCGACAGGCCCACGATGCGGACCTATGACGGACCCAAAACAGTGAGGGTACGCGATGGCTCCGTGATGCGGACCCAACGCGCGCCTAACTTATACTTTTTCTCAAAATTTCGATGAGATTAATTTTTGAAAATCACAGATGCATGACAGGTCCACGTCGTGGACCTGTCATTCTGATGTGCTACATTAAGTTTTAAATTTTATTCTTTGGAGGGGAACTCTGGACTTTTCCCCACCTCTTTTAAACATGAAACATGATCAATCTAGGTCGTTTTGATGATCAAATAGGGACAAAACCCCATTCTAAGTCCTCCTTCAGTAGACTTGAAAGATAGGGCTTAAGAGAGAAGAAATAAGAACAGAAGATTGGGGAATTCTTGACGGTTGAATTGGAGAGCTTCGATCCCAGGTATGTAAGGCTAAACGAAAACATGAGATTGTCTTCTCATGTGCCCCATAGGTGGTCTTGGATGGTTGATTGAAGGTTCTTGAGTCAATATGCATGATTTCTTGAATATTTTCTTAAAAACTAGATTATTTACATGTATTTTCATATGTTGATGATCATCATAAACTTGTTTACTTGAATTGAATGTTTTACTTGAAGTATTGCATAACCCTATCTATGATTTCTTAAAGATTGCACGACAGAAGGTAGGGTTGAGTCTAGAGCCTCGATTGAGAATGTGATTTGGGATTGTGATTGAGAGTGAAATATGAGAATGATGATGAGTTGATAGAACTTGATAGTCCTTGAGTCTCCATAATTGAACTCTAACAATTTGTCTATCCAATTGATCCCTAATGATTGTTCAAATCTTTGAATTATTGATTGAGATGAATGAATGATGAGATGATTAGAGTCTCTTTGATACTGAATGAATGATGAGATGATTAGAGTCTCTCTGAGGCTGGTTGAATGATGAGAGCCTTCATAAGGCTCAGGTGAGATGAGTCAATTGAGATATATTGACTGGATGGATTGTTTTATGAGCATCAAGTCATAGGAGATGTATCGAGCACCGAAAGAGTAAGAGTTAGTCCAACTCACACTCATCAAACTACATAGCCAAACATAGGTGATGATTAGAACCATTGTATCTCATTGTGGTTCCCTCTAGATAGAGTCCCTGAAACAATAGAGGATTTAATGGATTGTTGGGGTCCCTAGTGAATTCGATTCGTCCCCTATCTGGCAAGTTTGGGACGGCTGTAGCAACATCAATGTGATTTTTGTATGATCACTGGCTCATAAGTGATTGTTGCCGGATAAGAGAAACTCCCAGAAAGTTCCTACCTTGAGCACTCTGAGTCGAAAAGTGATGAGATGCGATGTGATGTGATGAGACGTGATATGATGAGATGAGACGTGATGTGATGAGATGAGCTGAGATAAGTCCTTTTAAGATGAGTCTGATTTGATTGATAAGTTGATGAGTTATCTGTCTACTCTTTATTCTTGCTTTAGATAGACATATGATATGTTAATTGATTTCTATATTGAGTTGTTATCGCTTTTACTATTATTCTACCTATTTCGGTTTCACTCAACTATTTTACATACCAGTACATTTCAAATACTGACGTCCCCTTTTGGACTGCATCATAATGATGTAGATACGTAGGATAAAGGTCATCAGCAGGCGAACCGTTGAGGACCTTCGAGTGTTCAGTGGATTGGTGAGCCTCCCTTACTTCGGATGGTTCATTGCATTATTTTCATCATGCTTTAGAGTTTAGAATTACTTATTTTTTTATGTTAGATTGAGGTAGCCATGGACCTATCATTAGCACAACGTAATAGTGATAGAGGCTTCATAGACTAGAGTCAGACGTTGATGTTGGAACTTGTGAGCTAGTTTCTTTCCACTAGCCTTTATTTATTATTATTATTAAGACTATGATGTGCCCATTTATTCTCATTCATCTTCCGCTGATTAGTAATATTGCTGAGTGTATGAATGCGATGAGGCCAAGTGGTTCGCTTGGGGACTAGCAATAGTCTATGGGTGCCGACCACGTCTTGGGTTCCCTCCTGGGGCATGACAAACTTGGTATCAGAGCACGAGTTCAAGTGTCCTAGGGAGTCTATGAAACCGTGTCTAGTAGAGTCTTGTTTATAAGTGTGTGTTGTCGACCACACCCGATAAACTGGAGGCTATAGGACATTAGGAATTGTTTCCCCTTCATTCATGTTCTAAATTGTGCTATAGAGTTATACTCTATGGAAGTTGTATTCAAATTCGTGCTTTGCACGTTGCAGAATTGTGATCATGCCTCCCAGAAGAGCCGTCAGAGGTAGAGGACGTCCTTCCCAACAGAATGTCAATCCACCTGGGCCACAAGGACATGAGGTGCTCGTGGAACAAGGTGTCCCTATTGCGCAACCCTAGCAAGATGAGGTCTCCAATGCTGAGCTCCGCCAGGCTATCGGAACTCTAGCCCAGGTAGTCATAGCACCTGCTGCGAGACCAGGAGCGGCCCGACATGCCCATGATACTTCAAGAGTCCGGGAATTCTTGAGGATGAATCCGCTTGAGTTCATAGGGTCCGTATCCATTGAGGATCTTGAGAACTACGTGGAGGAGCTTCATAAAGTGTTCCAAGTGATGCATGTGGCTGATGCTGAGAGAGTGGAGTTGGCTGCTTATCAACTGAAGGGGGTAGCTAGACTGTGGTATGACCAGTGGAAGAAGGGTAAAGTGGAGAATGCCCCTGTGATGACTTGGGCTTTGTTCAAGGAAGCTTTCTTGGGGCGTTTCTTTCCAAGGAAGAAGAGAGAGGCGAAGGTTAGGGAGTTCTTGAACTTGAAACATGGCTCTATGACTGTACAGGAGTATGAGCTGAAGTTCACACAATTATCCTAGTATGTTCCGGATATGGTTGCTGACATGAGGGGAAGGATGGGTATGCATGTTGATTGGCTACATAGAGGGCCGAAGAGAGATTGGAGGGGAGCTATGCTTGTAAGTGATATGGATATGGGGAGATTGATGACTTTCGTGCAACAAGCTGATGAGGAGAGGCAATATGATAGGGAAGAGTTCAGAAGTAAGAAAGCTAAGACATCCAGTTACGAGGTTGGGAGGAAAGGCGATGAAAATCGATTTCCAGCACCATCATCTGCTAGTACACCTGTACCTCAAGTCCAAAATGATCAGAAGTCTCAGAATATTGGAACCCTTGGGTCCCACTCACAAGATAGTGTGGCTCAAGGTTCACGAGGAGAACCACCATGTGGTACATGCGGTAAGCTGCACTTGGGGAGATGTCATGAGGGGAGTGATGTATGCTTCAAGTACGGCCAAGCAGGTCCCTATTAAAGAGATTGTCCAAAGTGGGCTGATCGGGCTCAATCTTCTGCACCAGCCCCGCCAACCAAGGGCAATCAGAGAGGTACTACGACAGGCGCAAGTGGAGCTACAAACCGTTTGTATGCCATGAGTAGTCGACATGATTAGGAGAACTCCCCAGATGTTGTGACGGGTATGATTAGAGTCTTTTCTATTGATTGTTATGTGTTGATGGATCCTGGTGCCACATTATCTTTTGTAACTCCTTATGTGACTAGTAGATTTGATAGAACCCCTGAGAGTCTTCTTGAACCTTTTGATGTTTCCAATCCCGTGGGTGAGTCTATTCGAGTTGAGAGAGTCTACAAAGCTTGCTCTATCACAGGGATACTACCATTGATCTGATTGAGTTAGATATGACCGATTTTAATTTGATCCTCGACATTGATTGGCTCCGCACCTGTTATGCCTCCGTTGATTGTAGAGCCCGAACCGTTAGGTTCCAATTTTCGAATAAATCGGTCCTAGAGTGGAAGGGTGATTATGTAGCACCTAAAGGAAGGTTTATCTCATACCTTAGGGCCAGAAAGATGATTACTAAGGGGTGTATTTACCACCTCATAAGAGTTAAATCTGATGATGTTGAGTCTCCAACTCTTGAGTCAGTTCCGATCGTGAATGAGTTTCTAGAAGTGTTTCCTGAGGATTTGCCCCGAGTCCTTCCTGATAGGGAGATTGATTTTGGGATTGATGTTCTTCCTGATACCCAGCCTATCTCAATCCCACCTTATAGGATGGCCCCTACCGAACTGAAGGAATTCAAGGAACAGTTGAAAGATTTGTTAGAGAAGGGCTTTATAAGGCCAAGTGTTTCTCCGTGGGGTGCACCTGTCCTATTCGTGCAAAAGAAAGATGGGTCAGAATGTGTATTGACTATAGGCAACTGAACAAGGTCACCATAAAGAACAAGTATCCTCTCCTAAGGATAGATGACTTGTTTGACCAACTTCAGGGTGCCTTTTGTTTCTCAAAGATAGACCTCCGATCTGGTTACCATCAGTTGAAAGTGAGGAGTGTGATATTCCAAAGACAACCTTTAGGACTAGATACGACCATTATGAATTCTTGGTCATGTCCTTTGGGTTGACGAATGCACCTGCAGCCTTTATAGATTTGATGAATAGGGTGTTCCGACAATATCTGGATATGTTTGTAATTATGTTTGTTGATGATATTTTGGTGTATTCAAGGGATGAAGAGGAGCATGCAAATCACCTCAGAACAGTCCTTCAAATCCTTAAGGACCATGAGTTGTATCCGAAGTTTTCGAAATGCGAATTCTGGCTTAAATCTGTGTCTTTCCTAAGCCATATTATCTCTGGTGATGGTATTCGAGTGGATGTTCAAAAAGATTGAAGCAGTTAAGTACTGGCCAAGACCAACCTCTCCAACAGACATAAGGAGTTTTTTAGGGTTGGCAGGCTACTACCGCCAATTTGTTGAGGGATTTTCTTCCCTATCCGCACCATTGACAAAGTTTACTTAGAAAAAGGTCAAGTTTTAGTGGTCTGATGAGTGTGAGAAAAGTTTTCAAGAGTTAAAGACTAGACTGAATATTGCACTAGTCCTAACCTTACCCAATGGAATAGAAGATTTTGTGATCTATTGTGATGCTTCAAGAGTTGGATTGGGATGTGTGTTGATGCAGAGAGGGAAGGTGATAGCCTATGCTTCCAGACAACTTTAGATTCATGAGAGGAATTATCCAACCCATGATCTTAAGTTGATCGCGGTGGTGTTTACACTCAAAATCTGGCGTCACTACTTGTATGAAGTGCATGCAGATGTGTTCACTGACTACAAGAGCTTGCAGTACTTCTTCAGTCAGAAAAAGCTCAACCTACAACAGAGAAAATGGTTAGAGTTGTTCAAGGATTATGACATGAGCATTCTCTATCATCCAGGTAAAGCTAACATTGTTGGTGATACCTTTAGCAGGTTGTCAATGGGTAGCACGACCCATATTGAGAAGGGGAAGAAGGAGCTAGCTAAAGAAGTGCATCGGTTAGCTCGATTGGGAGTCCAACTTGAGGAGAATGATGACGGAGGAGTTGATATCCAGAATGGATCTACTTCATCTTTGGTGGTTGAGGTGAAGAAGAAGCAAGATCAAGATTCTGTCCTACTCCAATTGAAGGAGGTCGTCCACAAACAGAAAGTGATGGTCTTCTCCAAAGGGGAAGATGGGGTGTTAAGGTATCAAGGTAGATTGTGCGTCCCAGATGTTGACGATGTACGAGATAGAATCATGGTTCTGTTCATCCTAGCTCTACCAAAATGTACTACGACTTGAGGGAAGTCTATTGGTAGAGTGGAATGAAGTGGGATATTGCCGAATTTGTTTCTAAGTGCCCAAACCGTTAGCAAGTGAAAGTTGAGTACCAAAGGCCATGTGGATTAGCCCAAAACTTTGAGATTCCGGAATGGAAGTGGGAGATGATCAATATGAATTTCATTACTGGTCTACCAAGGTCTCAAAAGCAACATGATTCGATATTGGTGATTATGGATATGATGACTAAATCGGCTCACTACTTAGCAGTTAAGACAACCAACACTGCGGAGGAGTACGCTAAGATGTACATCCAAGAGATCGTGAGGTTGCATGGGGTCCTTTTGTCCATCATCTCGGATAGAGGAGCCCAATTCACCTCCCAATTTTGGAGATCATTTCAGAAAGGATTGGGCACAAAGGTGAATCTGAGTACAACTTTTCATCCACAGACCGATGGTCAGGCAACACGTACAATTTAGACGTTAGAAGATATGTTGAGAGCTTGAGTCCTTGATTTCAAGGGAAATTGGGATGCGCACCTGCCGTTGATTGAGTTTGCATAAAATAATAGTTATCATGCAAGTATTGAGATGGCTCCCTATGAAGCTTTATATGGGAGGAGATGTAGATCACCAATTAGATAGTTTGAGGTTGGAGAAGCAGAGTTGATTGGGCCTGACCTTGTCTATCAAGCAATGGAAAAGGTCAAGATCATTAGAGAGCGATTGAAGACTGAGCAAAGTCGCCAAAAATCCTACGCCGTTCGAAGTGGATGACTGGGTATATTTAAAAGTGTCACCGATGAAAGGTGTCGTGAGATTTAGGAAGAAGGGTAAATTGAGTCCATGTTACATTGGACCTAATCAGATTGTGGTTCCTAGTGGTTCCCTCTAGATAGAGTCCATGTAACAATAGTGGACTTAACGGATTGTTGGATGTCCCTAGTGGATTCAATTCCTCCCCTACTTGGTAAGTATAGGACGGCTGTGGCAACGTCAACGTGATTGTTGTACGATCACTGACTCATAAGTGATTGTTGTCGGATAAGAGAAACTCCCAGAAAGTTCCTACCTTGAGCACTCTGAGTCGAAAAATGATGAGATGAGATGTGATGTGATGAGATGAAATGTGATATGATGAGATGAGATGTGATGTGATGAGATGAGTCTGATTTAATTGATGCGTTGATGGGTCATCTGGCTACTCTTTATTCTTGCTTTAGATAGACATATGACATGTTGTTTGATTTCTATATTGAGTTGTTATTGCTTTTACTATCATTCTACCTATTTCGATTTCACTCAGCTATTTTACATACCAGTACATTCCAAGTACTGGCATCCCTTTTGGACTGCATCGTATTATGATGTAGATACGCAAGATAGAGGTTATCAGCAGGCGAACCATTGAGGATCTTCGAGTGTTCAGCAGATTGGTGAGCCTCCCTTACTTCGGATGGTTCATTGCATTATTTGCATCATGCTTTAGAGTTTAGAATTGCTTATTTATTTATGTTGGATTAAGGTAGCCATGGACCTGTCATTAGCACTACGTAATAGTGATAGAGGCTTCATAGACTAGAGTCAGACGTTGATGTTGGAACTTGTGAGCTAGTTTCTTTCCACAAGCCTTTATTTATTATTACTGTTAAGACTATGATGTGTCCATTTATTCTCATTCATCTTCCGCTGATTAGTAATATTGCTGAGTGTATGAATGCGATGAGGCCAAGCGGTTCGCTTGAGGACTAGCAATAGTCTATGGGTGCCGGCCACGTCTTGGGTCCCCTCACGGGGCGTGACAGTGAGCCTCCTTTACTCCATAGGATCATTATTTTATTTTCATCTAACTTTATAGGGTCAGACTTGATTAGCTTTACTTTTTGAGTTGAGGTAGCCATGGTTCTACCATTTGCATCATTTGATAGTGATAGAGGCTTCATAGACTAGAGTTGAGCATTAATGTTGAGACTTGTTGAGCTAGTTTCTTTCCTACTAGCCATTTTATTTAATATGTTATTTTGAGACTTAGAGCGCCCATTTATTATCTTTAGTCTTCTGCTGATAGATTGAGTTTATTGAATGAATGCGATGAGGCCAAGTGGTTCTCTTGGGGACTAGCAATAGTCTCTGAGTGTTGGCCACATTTAGGATACCCTCCCGAGACGTGACGAATTTAAAAGTTAGATTGACCCACAAGGAGGCACGCGATTGAAAATGAGTCCAAATCAACCATTTGAATAGTGAAATCGGCATAAATTTCAAAAAGAGTCCTCCATTATGAAATCCTTAATCGGGGAGAAATTCATCTTCATACCCAATAAAGCACGACCTGCAACAATCACCGACTCTGACACAATGCAAATTAACCTTAAAGAATGTATTGATCAATGATCACATGATATTACTCAAGTATAATCTAAAATAGGCTATTAATTAGATCTAAATTAGCCTTTTGTAAGTTTATGAATTTTGTCCCATTTAAACCCTTGTATGAGAGCAAATGTCATCTCGTTTTTCTAGCTTGTAACCATTTTTACGGGCCCTTCAAACTTCTATTTACTTACTATTTTTATTTTATTTGAGAATCAAAGACATTGAGGCTTGTATATTTTTCCTTCATCTTCAGTTGTAGTAGAGGCTTGTACATGTGACACTAGTCTTGGGTTGGTTTTAGATTATGAATTCCTTATTTTTTTATGTTTTTAAATTGTTATTTTCACTTTATCTTCTGCATTATCATGTTATATCCTATTTAGGATGACTTGTCTCGATGATTAAAGACAAGTGTCATCATACCCGATCTCGTATCATTACAATGTTTTTCTTAAAAAACACTAGATTTTTTTTCTTAGTATGATTTTGTAATATACAAAACTCTTTTCAAAACCGTTTGTACATTGTTTAAGTATGATCCACATATTTAGTACTAGTAATTTTTTCATATTAGAGTTTGTAATTAGTTTGGCTTAGTGTATAGAGAAACTCGACCTTAATAAAGAAGCAAATTATGTCGCGAAACATGATAAGGCCAAATATAAAAAGAGTCCTTGGCAGTCTGAAAAGAACAAAGAGGGTTCTCCTTAATATTTCATAGAAAACTTTGTACATCTATCTGATTAGGATAGGCTCGCAATCAAACACCCCAAAATAAGGCCCATATGAAGAAATTACCTTATTTGGAAAGTTACCATAGTGATTTTAAGAAGCTCAACATTAAACGTGTGACAAAAATTAATAATTAACTATAAAATTTTTATTGTAGCAATAAACTTTTAGTTATTTGGGTAACTATTTTCACAAATTGATATATCCTTGAAGCAAAAATATCTATTTAGCTACAACATTTTGCTTCAATTAATTTATTGTGGCTAAAAGGTTACTATTGCTATAGTAACTTTAAACGCATGATAAAAACTTACAATTTGGATATAAAAGAAATTATCACACACTAATTCCTATTCGAAATGCTTTTAAATTTTTTTGATCAAATTATTTCTCACTAAAAATTACTTTTCAAAATAAATTAATTTTAAAGATTTGATCAAATAAACTATTAAACTTTTATGCTTAAATTTAGGGAAAATGGTTTAGAACACACTTCTACTATAGCTGAAATTATTGTTACATATTCTAACTTTGCGGGGGTCCTATAATCCCTCTAAAGTATTTTTAAATGAAATTATTAAATCCCTGAAGACTTAGGTGGCAAAGAAAGTGAAATACACTCTTCTTGAGAGAGTGAGAGCAGAAAAATATTCAAAAGTTTATCATTTTTCTATTAAAATAAAGATAAGTATCAAAAACACATTTAAACTATCTAGTATTGGAAGTGTGAGTTTTATACCTAATCTACCACTTATTAGTTTGAGGAACACATCTCAGTGATGTGTGTTATATACTCTATTTTTTATTGGAGAAAAACCTTGTCAATGACATGTTACATTGACAAAAATTAATAAAATATTAATATTAGTTAAAAGTAAAAGATTAAAGTATAAATATTCTTTCAAAAAAATATTATTTTTTAAAAATAAATTTAAAATATTTTTCTCACCTATTCCACTGCCTACACCCCTGCGTACCCCCCAACCCATCCCAACAATTCCCGCGCTTTTTTTTTTTTGAATCTCTTCTATAAAATATTTTTAAAAAGTTCAAATTTCAGCCCCTACTCCACTACTTCCTAAATAATTGATCTTTTTTGAATAAATAAAACTCTATCCCACCTGCATCTAATCCTCTGTTCCTAATTTATTTTTATTTTTTAATTTATTTTATAGATATATACACATATTTTTAGAAAAATATTTTTTTCTACTTGTTTATTGAAGATAACATAAATAAACATTTTAATTTGAAAAAAAATCTTGTGACAAATAAAAATCATAAAAAATAAAAGTGGAGGATTAAGTGGGTAGCGTAGAAATATTTTTTTCTAAAAAAATGAAAATAATATCTAGATTATTATTTTAAGATGGAGATGAAATAAGAATTTTTTTAAAAAATTACAATTTTTGTTGGGATGGAGGGGGATACTGTGAGAGGGTGTAGTGGGGTGGCATAAGAAAAATATTTAGTATTTTATTTTATAATATTTTTTGAAATAATAATACTTTAATATTTAATTTTAACTAATACTATAATTTATTTATTTTTGCGAAGGTAGAATATTTTGTCCATGTAGAGTGTGATGTGACATTTCTTAAAAAATAAAAGAGAAAGCGTAGACCATGGTGAGAGTGGAACAAAAGATAGAGGTGTGTTTCTAAAACTAATAAATGATAGTTTATCTATGAAAGTCACACTTCCAATAGTTTAGGTATGAAACTCAAAAAAGAGAATAATTTAGGTGTGTCTCATTAAAATATGTGTTCTTTTACTTTTTCATCTTTTCTTTCTTTCTCTATTTTTCCTATTCTCTCTTCTTCTCCACTACACCATCATTTTCATTAGAAAAATGAATATTGATACTGCCACCAACTCTTCCATTACCACTACAAATTTCATTTCTTCCATCATATTTAACATACATTACAATAATAATGATTGCCACTATAGACATTATTTTCACCCTCCCAATGCTTGACAAATCCTCCATCGACTCGAAACATATTTTAATTTCACTCTCATTCTCTCTCATATCACCTTAATTAGAACTACAATGGTTCAAATATTACCTGCAATGACTCAAATTAACAAAAGAAATAACTCAATTAGAGAATAACTTCTCCAACCACACTAATTGATAACAAAGATTACAATTAAAAATTGAAAAAAATCTGACCATCAATATTTTAATTTATTTTTATTTGAAAATTATATTTTCTGGTTACTCAAGAACATATTTTAATTAATTTAAAAAAAGTTAAATTAAAAAAGAAAAGAAATTGAAAGGCAAAAGAAATAAAGTAGAAGAAAAAGAGAAATGCGAGGAAGATATATGGTTTCCTGGCAGCAGTAAAATATGGAAAAAAAAGAAATATAAAACACAATATAGTAAGAAAAAGGAAAAGCTAGAGAATTAAAAAAAATGAAATTTAAAAATACACATGTGTCAGCATGTGTCTATCACTATTTATCATAAATTTGAGTGAGACTTTTTAAGGGGTCATATATTCCACTTTAATATAGTCTAGGAGAGTCATAGTACCTTCATAAAGTTGGAGTGTGTAACAACAATTTCGATCATGGTAGGAATGTGTTCTAAACTAGTTTCCCTTAAATTTATGAGTTCTGAACTTTTTAAAAAAATTACCATTTATTAAATTTTAATAAATTATTTATACTTTTTCAGTTTCTTTTTAGTTATTATGTTGCACTTTTTAAGAGTTAATTTGACTAACTTTCAGAGGTAGATTAAACTATATTAATTTATATTTTACAATAAAAATTTAAATATTTAAAATTATATAAAAAATTATAAATTATAATTATTTTTATGTTAATATAATAAATAGTATATTTTAAAATCTTAATTAAAATCTATATTATTTAATTCTAAAAAATTATGATAATTAAAAAAGAGTGAAAAAGTGCAAGGAAACTAAAAAAAGATAAAGTAAAGACAAGTAATAACAAAGTTTGGATAAAAGGATGCAAGAGAAAATGCTAAAGGGCATAGTAAAGGCAAAAAGTGAAGGAAATATAATAATTCTCTAAAGTGGAAATATCATTGGTTATTCTAGGTCTTGGAATTCGGAAAACAACCTTTACGCATGCACTATAAAAATGAATTTTATATTATAATACTATCTCTGTACTATATTATAATGTTATTTTTTAATAAATATTTGTCTCATATTATATGGGCACATACTAAATTATAATATAATTAATTATTTTTTTCTCATTTTTTTCCACCATTAATTAGTGTATTAATGATTTTTTCTAACTTAATTTAATATATATTGAAATAAATGAAGGGTAAAATGATAAAGTTCATTATTGCATTAATGATTCTTTAATAATAGTGTAAAATGGAAAGTGTCCTTATAATATGGGACGAAGGTAGTATTAATTTTATTTTTTTTTAAAATTATTCAGAAGATAAGTGAATTTTATATACTCAAAAGATTATGCTATATAGATATTACTAGACATCGGTGTTCGTGTCAGTACGAGTTCAATGTTTGTTATTTTTGTGTTTCAATTTATTTGATATAGATAGAAATAAGATGGGATATAATGAAGTGAAAATGATACAATGTAATGTCAAGTAACAGTGATGCATGTTTGTCCTACTATACATATTAGCTGATCAACACAAAGCAAAATCAATGGGGGCTCAAATGGACCATGTGTTCGTCAGAAAAGACCTCGTCTGTCGAAAAAAACCCTCAACAATAAGAATCCACAAAATGAGACCTCGATTGCCAGAAAAGACCTGGTAAATAACACCAGCCGTTAAAGACCTTGATACCAAGTACCAATATCTCTCTCTGATCACCTTACACAATCCAATGCAAATAAGCATATACAGAAAGGAGTGAATAAGAAATGAAATTCACAATACAATGTCATATAGCTCAACATTCACATCAAATATTCATCAACTAAGGATTTATAATAATTAGGTAATTTCTCATATCTAAATTCCACATTAGCACGTCAATTCATAAAGTCATATTATTACTTCGTCACAATCAAAAATTCATTTCATATAATACACACCCAAATTCAACTCTCCATTACATCCCAATCACACAAACAAAAAATACAAGGTTCAACACTCTTAATTTATCAGTTTCACTTGCCTTAGCTAAAAACCACGATCACTCTAATGTCAGAGCTTTCCTCTTTCTAGTATGTTGTTTGTGATATTTTGATTACTACATGAGTTTATTATTGTTTTGTCTACTTTTGCATTGTTCTTTTATTATTTTCTATATGATTTTCATTGTCTTCTTCTTCTTTATGTTCGAATTTGTTGCACTTGAGCTTAGAATCTTTCACAAATAGCCTTTTGCCTTCAAGAGATAGTGTTAATTATTTTGGTGGGATTTTTCACTATTGATGGTTATTCTATCTAGGTTGCTGATGATGATGCTGATGGTGACCGTCACATTGATGATGATGTTGGTAGCCATGGCCCTGCCATCCTGGTCGATGGTGTTATTCGCGATGGTGATCATACTATGGTAAGCACTAATCAAATACTTATATTGTAGGCATTTTAGTAGATGAAGACCTTAGGGAACAAGGGGTAGATTTCTGAGGGTTAACTATAGGTTGGTTTGATTTGTGGATTATTGTTACTTTGTCAATTCATTTTTTATGTCTGGCTACCATTGCTTGTGTTCTTGGCTCTTTGTTTGCTGCTTCCTCTTTCGTAAACTTGAGTTTCCTCTCTTAGTTGCACTTGTTAAATCTTCATTGGTAATATTCATTTAGTTTTCAATAATCATGCTTAAATTTTGTATCCATTCAGCTTTATTTGGCTCGAGGCCGTTTCATGTAGTCGTTTTGTTGTAATATGCAACAAACTGCAGTTGGTTATTGGTGCTTAAAGAAATGAAATGACGTTCCTTTGATAGTTCTACGGTTCTATTGGAAACTAAGCTTTTGACTATCATTCGCTTCCCCCCTATTATTCAGTCACCTGACGTCCCATGATATAAGTTTAAACTTGATCTTTAGTTGTGTTCTTAACATTCCATGATACAAGTTTAAAATTAATCTTACCATTTGAATTTATTTCTAACATTCCATGTTACAAGCTTAAACTTAATCATACCTTGGCACATGGTGCCACATAACTTACGACATAGAGAGTAACTACTTTCAAAACTATTTCAACCTACATCCCTCTGGTGGAAGCCTTATTTTCTAAAAATTAAAAGCCCATCAAGGAACTCAGTTGGTTTCAAATGCTTCCTTTCCTATTTTACCCGTCTAGGGCTAAGCTGAAAGGTAAACTATTTGTTAATGGTCAACTCATAGAGGATGTTAAGATGTCATAGGTTGCATTAAGTCTTGAAAATACAAATCCCATAAAATCCTAAAGGAATAAAATGGAGAGTAATATTGACAATATAGAGACTATCCAGTGTGAATCAACTCATAAAAAGCAACCTTTGTTCGTAATCGATTCTCTTCATAAAATAATCTTTGAATCATAGTCATAAATTTATGATGCATGCGTAATTCTCCAAACATGGTTCATATCATAAAATAGGCATAATGCATGGGTTCATGTAAAATTCATCAAAATTACGTGATTAAGATTTATTCATAAGTAATAAGATCTTTGAAATTCAGTAAAAGCGTACTTAATAAACCCAATGTGATATCATCAAATACCTACTACCTAGGGTTCAGAAAGAAATGATAAAAAGGATTCTTAAGATCTTTTGGGATGGAATGAATCTATGGATTAAATTCTCATATACCTCGATGAAATGGGAGTTACTCATCTATTGTATTTAGATTACCGTTTGGTTTTCTGTAGAGTTGAATAGACAAATGAGAGCCATTCTCACCATATTTGGGCTTCATGTGAAATGTCAAAAAAGGTTTCGTTTATCCAGTTAATTAGGTCGATAACACAGAGGTTTTGGTTAATAACCTGCGATGGCAAAGAGCAACCGTACCTACAAAGTATCTGGGCAAAATATTTAGAGATCGAAATGTGGGGTGATATTTTGAAGAGATTTGACAGGAGATTAGCAAGCTGGACAAGCCAATATTTATCATTGGAAGGTAGATTGACTCTGGTCATGTCATTCCTAGATGCCCTTCCATACTCTATGTTGAGTATAGTCCCTATTCAAAAAGCATTGAAAATTTAACTAACTTAGAAGGTCTTTTTTATGGAACGGAACAAGGAGAACGAAGGTGTTAAGGTAGTTGAATGAGAGATACTAACTCTCACTAGGAATCATGGGTGGCTGGGAATTAAAAAGCTTTAGCTGACCGAACTTTTTTCTTCTCTAGAAACAGTTGTGGAGATTCGGAAGTGAAGAAGGAGAGGGACTACTCGGGAAGAGAGTCATCACAGAGAAGTATAGGTTGCAAAGCCATTGGTCAACTGGGGAGGTTCTGGGGAACTCTGGATGTAATGTGTGCTAGACTGTCAGAAGACTATGGCCCCAATTCAAAGACATCATCTCACTAAGGGTTGGAACTGCTGAGAAAATTGATTTTCGGAATGAAATATGAATTGAGAAGAGTGCATAAATCACTATTTCCAGATCTATTTATGCTCAATCTACAAGACAATGCCACAATTTTCCTACGGTGATGTCACATCCCAAAATACCCTCTAGATGTGACTAGCACCCATTATTATCATCTGTCAAGAGAACCAACCATTCATACACGTATCCGAATTATCTAAGCAATGAAATGTAATATATACAACTTCAAAACTTATCAATATTCATAAATAGGGTAACTATCAAACCAAAATCGCATGTCAATTTGTGAAAGGAAAAGGTCACTTAACAAAATATTTTTAGCCCAAATCCCACAAAATATCATGGAGCATCTAATAGAGTGTTATGAGTTTAACTATCGAGCATACAAACCCCAAGAAGCAAAACATAAACTATAATAGATAGAGATGAAATAGTAGCCTCCACGAACAATGCTAAGGCTCACCTCAGCAATAGATTCCACGGGAACAAACTTGTCAGCCACAAGTCTCACCCTATGCAACATATCTGCATTGAAATGCAAGTAAGGAGTGAGCTGTATATAAATATAACCCAGTAGGATCCTCGATTCACTACTTTAATACCCCTGGAACAAGAGTTTTGAATATACATAAATAATATACACAAGAATATACTTCATCATATAAGGCTCAATAAGTTCAAACAATGTTCAAAAAGGTCGTTACATATCTCACTTCAATCCACACTCCAAACTTGTCATAAATCACGGTAAAGGAGATCAACCCATCACCCCGACAAGTCCATGACTGCATGTATAATGCTCTAAAAGTATACTATGACAGCAATTACAAAGCTCCTAACATATTATGACAGCTATGTATGCCCCTGGTAACCACATCACAATAATAAAGAAAAGTACCTAATATCACACCGCATATAACTTATAAGAATATTCGATTTTCTTCTCAGAAATGGCATATCTAGGGCTGATTAAAGAACATCAACTTTGTCAAGCACATGCTTGTCACAACACATACACTAGACAGAGAAAAAAATAATTTTTTTCCAAAACTTATTTGAAAAGCAAACACTAAAGCTTAAAGTCTCACTTACCTTATTAATGACAAGTTCCACAACCTTGCACGCATAAAACACCCACCAAAGCAGCCTCTAATTTCCTCAATCTATGAAAAAAATGATTGATTATCAATATTAATTATATTGGCCAAACTCAAGCCTCAATATCCCTAACCTTTAAGTTTACGGTTAAACCATAATACCCAATACCTTAGATTATAAATTAAAAGTAAAGGTATTCTTAATTTCATTGTTAAAACTTAATTGGTGAAACTTCTGGTGAATATGTTTTCAACTAACAAGAGCACACAACAATAAGAAATACCTGCACTTTATCATCCAAAATAGTGGTACAAAGACCAAGTTAATTCTATGTATGGATTCCCCCGAATAAACTTGATAAGCCACATGTTTTCTTCTAAAAGAAAGGGATGAAAATTTGCCCTAATTTTTCTCTCTGATGTAGCGACAGATTGAAGGAAAACGAGGATTTGTTGCTTCTCTTTATTATTATATTTTTATGTTTTAAACATTTAATAAAAATTATTAGTGGTTAAAATTATCAATTAACCCTTCATTAAAAAAATAAGGGTTATTACAGGTGAAGTCCCAAGGGTTGGAACTTCACGTTCAGGGAGAGCACTTAATGATTGGGAGATTAAGAGGGTCACTAACTTGTTTCAGCATCTTCATGCCTTCTCTGGCATATCCAATGGACCCGACAAGCCTATTTGAAGATTACATAACAAAAGAGTGTTCACAGTAAAATCATGCTACCGAAGAAACAATACTAATCAATCACAAATTAGATTTCGGTCATGGAAGTTAGTTCGAAAGAACAAGATACCTTTAAAAGTATCATGTTTTGCTTGGTTGCTGTGCATAGGGCATGTTTGACTCATAAAGTGCTTTAAAGAAAAGGAGACAAAATTGTTCAAGGTGCTTCATGAGTGATCAAGATGCAGAAGTTAATGGATGCCTTTTTCTTCATTGCAAAGCAACTACAAAGCTGTGGAACATGTTTTTTTTTAAAATACTTCGTGTACTGGATAATGTCTGGGGGATATCGAGCCGTCAAGGATCAATGAAGTTAAAGATAGTATCATGGAATGCCAGGGGTTAAGTTGTGCAAAAAATAGAAGTATGACAAAAAACTGCTGCAATCCTAAAACGTTGATGTAGTGTGTCTGTTGGAAACTATGTTAGCAAAGACATTGGGAAAATGATAATGGAAGTGTGGGGAAATAGATGGTTAAATTAATGCTGGCATGATAGCTATTGTTGTACGCAAACTCAATCAATGGCAGATGATCATCCCAATTCCCCTTGAAGCCGATGATGCAAGCTCTCAACATATCCTCCAAAGTCTGAATGGCGCACTTTGCCTGCTCATCTATCTGAGGGTAAAAACCTGTGCTCAGATGTACTTTCGTACCCTATCCCATTTGAAAAGATCTCCAAAATTGAAAGGTGAATCAAGCTCCTCTGTCCGAAATGATGGATAGGGGAACCCATGCAACCTCACAATCTCACGAATGTATAGTCGGGCATACTCCTCAACGTATTAGTTTTCTTGACTGCCAAGAAGTGGGCTGATATAGTCATTCTATCCACAATTACCCATATCGAATCACGCTGCTTTTGGGATCTTGCTAAGCCAGTGATGAAATCCATGTTGATCATCTCCCACTTCCATTATGGAATTTCCAAGTTCTGGACTAATCCACACGGTGTCTGATGTTCAACCTTAACCTGTTGACAATTGGGACACTTAGAGACGAATTCTGCAATGTCCCTTTTCATTCCATTCCACCAATAGACTTCCTCAAGTTGTGGTACATCTTGGTAGAACCAGGATGGATGGAATATCTGGAGCTATGAGCTTCCGCCATGATCCTCTCTCTCACACCATCAACGTCGGGCACACACAATCTACCCTGGTATCTCAACACCCCATCTTCCCCTTTGGAGAAAACCATCACTTTTTACTTGTGAACAGTTTCCTTTAATTGGAACAAAACAGGATCTTGGTCTTGATTTTCCTTCACTTTTGACACTAAGGATGAAGTAGACCAATTCTGAACATTGAACCCACCTTCATTGTTCTCCTCAGGTTGCACTCCCAGTCGAGCCAATCTATGAACTTCCTTAGCCAATTCTCTCTTCCCTTCCTCCACATGGGCAGTGCTACCCATAAACAACCTACTAAGAGCATCAGCAACAATGTTAGCTTTACCTGGGTGGTAGAGGATGCTCATATCATAATCCTTGAGCCACTCCAACAATCTCCTCTGCCGTAGGTTAACCTCCTTCGGACTGAATACGTATTGCAAACTCTTGTAGTCAGTGAACACGTCTACATGCACTCCATACAAGTAGTGACACTAGATCTTGAGTACGAATACCATCGCTGCCAACTCAAGATCATGAGTCAGATAATTCTTCTCATGGATCTTAAGTTGTCTGAAAGCATAAGAGATCACCTTCCCTCTCTACATAAGCACACAACCCAATCCAATTTTGGATGTATCACAGTATATCATGAAGTCTCCCATCCCGTCGGGTAAAGTCAGAATTGGTGTTGTAGTCAATCTAGTCTTCAACTCTTAGAAACTCCTTTCACATTCCTCAGACCACTGAAATTTGGCTTCTTTTGAGTTAGCTTAGTTAATGGTGCTGACAAAGAAGAGAAGCCCCCAGCAAATCTACGGTAGTGGCCAGCCAAACCCAAGAAGCTTTTTATTTCCATCGGATAGGTCGGTCTGGGCCAATTCTTAACCACTTCAATTTTCTGAGTATCTACCCGAATACCATCTCCGAAACAACATGGCCTAGGAAGGCCACAGACTTGAGCCAGAACTCACACTTTGAGAATTTCGCATACAACTCCTGGTCCTTGAGCGTTTATAGAACCACTCTAAGGTGATTAACATGCTCCTCTTCATCCTTCGAATACATCAGAATATCATCAATAAACATAATCACGAACATATCAAAAGACGGTCTAAATACCCTGTTCATTAAATCCATAAAAGCTGAAGGTGCATTCGTCAACCCGAAGGACATGACCAAGAACTCAAAATGGACATACCGTGTCCTAAAAGCTGTCTTAAGAATGTCACTTTCCCTCACCTTCAACTGATGGTAACCCGATCTGAGGTCTATCTTAGAGAAACAAGTGGCACCCTAAAGTTGGTCAAATAGATCATCTATTCTGGGGAGAGGATACTTATTCTTTATTGTAACCTTGTTCAGTTATCGGTAGTCTATGCACATTCTGAGACACCCATCTTTATTATGCACGAATAGGACAAGAGCACCCCAAGAAGAGACACTAGGCCTTATGAAACTTTTCTCTAACAAGTCTTTCAATTGCTCTTTCATTTTTTACAACTCAGCGGGGGCTATTCTATAAGGTGGAATTGAAATAGGTTTGGTCTCGTGAAGAATATCAATCCTGAAGTCAATCTCCCTGTCATGAGGGACTCCAGGTAGATCATCAGGAAACATCTCAGGAAACTCATTCACAATCGGGACTGACTCAAGAATAGGAGATTCAACATCATTAGACTTAACTCGCATGAGGTGGTAAATACAACCTCTGGAGATCAACTTTCTGGCTCTAAGGTAAGGGATAAACTTGCCCTTAGGTGCAACAGAACTCCCTTTCCACTCTAGAATAGGCTTATTAGGAAATTGGAACTTAACAATTCAGGTTTTACGGTCAACAGAAGCATAACAGGCCTGAAGTCAATCCATGCCAAGTATCACATCAAAATCAACCATCTCCAATTCTACCAAGTCAGCTAAGGTGACTTTATGATTAATGGACACTATACAATCCCTGTAAACTCTTTTAGCTAAGATAGACTCACCAGTAGGAGTGGAAACAACAAAAGGTTCAAGTAAACACTCTTGGAGAATCCCAAACTTACTAGCCACGTAACGAGTCACAAAAGACAAAGTGGCACTCGGATCAAGCAATGCATAACAATCAAAGGTAAAGAATCGAAGCATACCCGTAACAACATCTGGTGCAGCCTCCTGATCCTGTTGATTACCCATAGCATGAAGGCGGTTCGTCCCGCTTCCTATACCTGTAGTAGTACCCCTATGATGATTGCCAGTTGGGGGTGCTGCGGAGGATTGTGGTCTGCGGCTCCTCTCACCTCATCTTCTCTTTTGACACTCATACTAGAAATGACCAGTCTGGCCACATGATAATACACATCCTTACCCACGTGGTACTTACCCAGATGAAGCTTACCATACTTGTCACAAGGTGGCTTTTCCCTCACACCTTGGGTCACACTAACCTGAGATTGAGCACCCTGAGCCTTGAAATTCTAGTAACCATGAGACTTCTTATCATACCTTTTTGGCTAGACGGGCGCACTCACTACAGAAGGTGCATGATGAGATGATCTTTTCTAAAAGTAGGACTTGTCGCCCTTATTCTGCCTTTGCCGGCTAGGCTCATTCCCTGCTGATTTAGCCCTCCTGTTCATCTGCTCTTCTCTGTCTCTCCTCTTATCCTCCTCTATCTGTTAGGCATACACCATAATTTTGGATATGTCCATGTTGGGGATCAACAAGGCTGTTTTAGACTCCTTCTGCACATGTCTGCCTAAACCAGACACAAACTTCCTCATCCTTGCCCTCATGTCTTGGACCATCTCCGGAGCATATTTTGACAGCTTAATGAACTTGAGACTGTATTTCTTGACGGTCATTCCCGCTTACTTTAGATTTACAAACTCCTCAACCTTTGCCTTCCTCAACTCCTGGGGAAAGAAGTGGTCAAGGAAAGCGGCCTCAAACTCCGCCCACTACGCTGGATCAACATCTTCACCCCTACTATCTTCCCATTGGTTGTACCAAACATTAGCAACATCTTTCAGCTGGTAGGAGGAAAACTTAACTTGTTCAATCTCAGTGGCGTGCATAGCTTTTAGGACATTGTACATTTCATCAATGAAATTCTGTGGGTCCTCCTCAACCATAGAGCCCGTATACACTGACGGGTTCATCCTCAAGAAGTCTCTGAGTCGGATTGTAGCTGAGGACTCCTGTGAGCTAGAGCTAGGAGCTTGAGGACCCTGACTGCTACCTTGGGAGGCCACCAACTGAGTCAGTATGGTGATGGCTCCCCTAAACTCTGCCTCGGTGTGAAAGATAGCTGGGGCTAAGCAGGGGACGCCTGTGGCACCTCAGTAGTCCTAACAGTGCGTCCCCATCTCCTTTTGCCTTTGTCTGGACTGGGGCCTCTGGTTGGGCGTTCCCAACAACTGGGCTTGAGGCATCTCTCTGAGCAGCAATTCTCTTTGGCGGCAATTTCTGTAAACATGTAACGCACGAGTTAAAATGAGATTTCCATAAATTTAAACTATATCGCACGAATTCAAATCATAGAAGAAGGGTAACACTTCCTAATGTCCTATAGCCTCCTACTTATGAAGTGTGGTGCACAACACATCTATAAACAAGAGTCTACTAGACACGGCTTCATAGACTCTCTAGGACACTTAAACTTTGTTCTCTGATACCAAGTTTGTCACGCCCCGAGAGGGTACCTTAGGCGCTGGCACTCGGAGACTATTGCTAACCCTCAAACGAACCACCTAGTCGCATCTGTAACACCTCACATTTTACAATACTAGGATTATGCAAATGAAACATGATATGGCTTTTCAAATTAGCGTCAATTTTTAAAAGTGCTTGAATCTCAAATTAGAGGGCGATATGTATGTCTAATGCTGAAGAGGGTCGAGTGTAAATAAGTTTTAAGTCAAATTGAGGAGATCACGACCTTAAATGAAGTGAGAGAAGTGAGGTGCTTGTAGGACTTAGGAAGCTAGCAGGTGTGTCACCTACTTGCTTAGATTAAATTTGCTAGCTAAATGGAGATGAGGCCCAATGTCGAATTTGTTCAAGTCCGATTATGAATAAAGTATGTGTTAAGGGCGTAACTTTAGCCCATGTTTTAGTATCATAAATGGACTATATTTTCAGCCCAAAAAGAATAAAAAAGGGCCCAAGCCCATTACAATTCATTTGATGATTTCAACTAACTAAAGAGAAAGGGGAAAAATGGGCAGCAAAGACCCATCAATTTGCAATCCATTAAGGCCCAAGTGAAGGGGCAAAATGGTACATTACTAACTTGATAAAATAAGGCTAAATATTCAAGAAAAAGTCAGCCAAAATTGTCTCTTTAAAAGGGCTTACAAACAACAACTTTAAGCCACTTCAACTTGTGAAAAACTCAGATTTTCTTAAGGCTTTCTTTCTACAATTATTAACCTTGTAAAATAGCCACAAGGAGACTTTTAGGGTTCTTGGAGAAGCCCTACATCTTGAAGGTAATGTTAAGTAAGTTTACTTATGTGTTTAGTGTGGTTTTCTTATGGAAAACAAGAGACTATGTTGGTTAGGTATATGTTGAAACTTTTGGACAACATGTGCTCCAAGGGTTGTATACTTTTCTTGTTTACTTGGGAGCTTTTGTCTTCTTGGTTGGCTTGATTATGAAAGAAGGTTGCTTTTATTAATTTGTTTCAGTTCTGTAATAATGTATAAAGGTTGCTGCACTGTTTGGTTATATGTAAACAATCGAGGTTTAACATGTTATTTTAAGTGTGTTGTTTGTAGAAATTGTGGGTTGATTGATTAAGGACTATGGTCTCACATCCTACACCTATTTTGAGGACTATTTTTGAATTGTTTTAGGACTGGTTTTATGTGTATATATGGTGGGGGCTGGTTGGTTAAAGTTGGAACAGGTTTGGAATTGTCGACGTCGAAATGTAGTGAAGGGATGTAACGTTATGCCATCTATTTGTGTGTTGTGTAGAATTGTTATGTGTTGTGCTTTATGGGCTTTTGTAAGACTGTTAGTGTAACACCCCACATTTTATTTGTACTAATTGTATGTGAATAAATCATGACATGGTTTGGTCAAAGTAGCATCAATTATTGAAAGCGCTTGATCCTCGTGTTAACGGGTGCTATAGGCGTTTAATGCTTAAGAGGGTCTTGTGTATATGTGTTATGTGTTAAATTAAGGATATAACAAGCTTAAAGAAAGTAAGAGGATTGAGGTGGTTGAATGAATTAATAATTTAGTAGGTAAGTCACCTACTTGCTTAGCTTGAAACTACTAGCTAAACGGAGACGAGGTTCGAAGTCATTTTTTTGTCCGAGTTAGCTTACGGATAAAATTTGTTTTAAGGGTATAATTTTAGCACATGTTTAGCATCATGGATGAGCCTTATTTTGGTGTCCAATAAGAATTAAACCAGAGCCCAACCATATCCCAAAACAATTAGTTATTTGGACCAAAAAACGGATTGAGAAGAAGGGTGAAAATGGGCAGCCTAGTCCATTAACATGTGGTGCCTATTTTGGCCCAATTTTGAGTAGCAAGTTATTGCATATTTAGTCCACAAAATGAGGACTTATATGGTATCAAAAGGCCCAAGAAAATCGTCCAAGATGAGGCCTTTAAGAGGAGATAATAAGCTGAACATTTCAGCTACTCTATACTTAGAACAAAAAAATACAGCTTTCTCATTCTTTTCTCTCTCAAGGTTTCTTAACCTAGCAGCAGCAACCAAGGGATGTCTTAGGCTTCATAAGGAGTTTATAAACTTTAAAGACAAAGGTAAGTGATTATAGTTGTGTTTTGGTAAGGTTTCCCCATAGAAATCAAGACATATATGTTGAAATGTTGCTGCTGGAATTTTTTTGACAGATTGTGTGTTAAGGAGTCTTATGTAGTTTTCTTGTTAATTAATTGGTTGTTCTCTTGTTGGATGGCTTTGTTATGTATTGGTACTTAATTATGCAACTAAGAGAGGTTTTACAATGATGTAAAAAGGGCTGAAAAACAACCTTAACAGTTCACAAAAGTGAGTCCTAAATGATGTTGCAATTGTGTGTTTCATTTGAACTTATGGACTGTTGGATTGAATGCTATTGTTGTACGTCTTTGATGACTGATTTTCTACTGTTCTGAGGCTGGTTTATGATCATTTATATGTGAAAATGTTGCTGGAATATTTTGGGTAAAGTTGGAAAAGGTTTGGAGTTATCAACGTTGAAAGGTAGCGGAGGGAAGTAATGTTATGCTGTCCGTTTGTAAGTTGTGTAGAATTGTTGTATGTTGTTCCACGACTTACCCCTGATTTGGGAATTTTTTTGGACTATATTAAGTCTGGTTTATGTGGTGAAATCACTGGAAATAATTTTGTTGAATTTAAAACAGTTCCGAGCTTGTTGACGTTGAAGTATGGTGAAAGAATATATCGTTATGTTACTTGTTTATATGTTGTGAAGAATTGTTGTGTATTGTGTTTTGTGGGCTGCTTTGGGACTATTAAGAGACTAAAACTAATATGTACATGTCATGTACATAAGATTGGATGTTAGGAAATACATTTAGAAGCGAAAAGGTTGAGGAAATGTCTTAACGTCACAATTAGAAGCTTGCTGTCCATATGTTGTTTTGCTATGTATTTGGGTTGCCAAAGTGTGTCTATTGGCTGATAATGCTACTTTTATCCCTTCATATATTGTAGATAAGTATTTGGAGAAAGGGAAGGTTATCTTGAGGTAGTAACAAGGTCATACAACGAGGTATGTAAGGCTACTTGAATTTGTATCATTTGGCATGAAACATAGAACCTTCG
>JAPFFP010058057.1:0-27867 GCA_026153255.1 Solanum medicagineum | reverse complement strand
GTCATATGCATTCCCGTTTGGCTTATTATCACTATTTATCTATTCTAAAGCATGCTAAAGGTACAAATCCCATGTGATAAGCATAGTAAGCGTATAGTATAGGTTGGTTCTCCCAGGCCTTATCGGCAACGGGTGCCAGTCCGCCCTAACGGGACTTGGGGCGTGACATTTTGGGCTTTCTGAGGCAAATTTTCGAGCACTTTTTGGGGTCGTTTCAATATCTTCCCCTTGGGAACATTCATCCCCAGATGTAAAAGAGACATACAAGACAAGAGTGATTATAAACAAATCAACCCCAATAAGAATGCAACATTACATTTAAAACACCATTTTCAAAATCTCAACGTAAGTGTAAAATCATCGTAAGTTTGCCAACTTAAACATGAATGCATATGAATGACATAGGGGCTAAAATATAAGACTTGAAATCATGAAAGGACTGGACGTATCATCATAAGCTTCAAGAGAATGAACAAGATATGAATATTATTCCTCCCATGCTTGTACCTGCCCCCCGAGAGACACATACGAATCGATGACTCCACCAAAATGGCCTTGGCGAACACCACATCAATATTAGTCAACCTCTTCACTCATCCATCCTCACCTCCAACGGACCTTTTCCTAAGTCAACTTATCCTCCACATCACCCACTATCTCAAAGGGTCCTATAGCACTAGAGCCACTAACGAGCCACCAACACATCTCCTCAACCCAGGCACATGAAGAACCGAACAAACCATAATCATATCCCTAGGCAAATCCTATCCATATGCAACCTTACCAACTCCTTCCATACTCTAAAAGGACATCACAACCATAACTCAATTGTTAACCTTAAATACACCTATTCCACTTGTTGCCACGAGCCACCATCTCCCCCTTGTGAGATAACCTCCACTCTACCATCTCTTCACCCAAAACTTCCAACTCTAAGAAGGCGGAATCATGGCTTTGCTTAATCTAGATCTCTTAACCAAAGGAGAATTGGAAGCATCAAGAATGCTACACCACCATGCTTAACTTCCATCAACCTAACTTCCAATCTAACCAAATGATGGACCCCACTAGTCTCCTCCTTGCCACCATCAACCACATATGCTAGGCTACCTAGAGCACCAAGTGCAACATTAGCCTTACCGGGGAAAAATTAATGCACACTTATTTCATAATCCTTAAGGAAGTCTAACCACCTTCTTGCTATCCACAATCCACACCTATCATATTTAACAAACAACCTCTTATTCCCTAAGGCTTGCAACACTACCCCCAAATGATTCACAAGCTCTAAACAAATCAATACCTCATCACCAGAGACTATCACAAACATACCAAGGTAGGATTTTAAGACCCTATTCATGAAACCCGATAGACACAATTGGTGCACAAGCCTACCTAACAATCCACCAATAATCAAAATGCTCATTCCTAGCTCAAAAAGGCACTTAGGGATATCACCTACCCTCCTGCGCACTTGAGAACAAAACCCGAACCTCATCAATCTTAGAGAAGTGACTACCTCATTATAGTTGACTAAATAGACGACCATCGTTAACCATCATGTTACAACCTTACGGGTTCTACACTCATTGGATGCATGCTATGCAAATAGCCGAAACTAGCACAAGACCTCCAACCCATCAAGCTAAGTTTAACCAAGATCACAAGACAAGGGTCTATGCGACAAGAACATGAGGCAACCCTCATAGACCCCCATCTCAATCCATCGGTCCTAGGTCGTCATCCTACAAAAATACTTATAATATACATATACATACTTTCAAAGAGGCAATAGTCATTTTTATTTCCAAATCATTTCAAGCACAATTGGGCTTAAAAGCCAAACACCATTCACAATAATTCATACTTAGGCTCAAATGCCAAAGTCATAATTTTCATAGACATAATATTCATGCATAGTAATAACCCATTCATACACAAAATGGTGCAAGCACCCCAAATGCTAAATGAGCCAAAAACCAAAGATATATGTGTGATCACAATATTGTCATAACCAACAAATTGTCAAATTCATACCATAAAACAAAATTGGGCTTAACCCATAACATAATTTCTCAAAATAATCCATGTACATGAATGCATATGCTGTGATGAATGAGGGAATGAGTTGGGTAATTAAGACTCAATCTAAAATCAATATTTATAATCTGAAATTGAAGTGAAAACATAATTAATTCCACATTTAAATCTATAGTGTAATCTCTCATGCATAAATAATTCAAAAAAAAGGGGACATGCATACTTACAATCTCATAAATCCAAAGTAAATGCTCATATAATGGTTTAGATCACATCAAAATCATCAAATAAATACTACCCATGCATCAACAAAACTTTAGGAATCATTATATTCAAAACCCCAGATTAAAGTAAGCAAAATCCATGAATGGTTTTTTTGAAAATAGTTTTGGGTCTCCTTGATTGGAAAGAATCAAGGATCAACCCTCATACACATGAATCCTACTAGCACCAAGGAACAACACAAGAAATATCAACTCGCTGACCTATCAAATCACCCCACTCAAAACATTGGTCACACCTTTGGCCTTACTTAGGGTCAAGTAAGTCATAGGAGAAACAATAGAATAGAACTTATTCACAAACTCCGGTAATAGCCCACTAAGCCCCAAGAAGCTCTTAATGTCCGATGAAGTCAAGGTCTAGGCTAATCATTAATCACCCTTGTCTTACTAAGGTCCACCTTAATGTCATCATCGGGCACCACACAACCCAGGAAGGCAACTTTCTACAACCAAAACTCCGATTCCTCCTATTTAGCACCAACTTCATCCCTTAAACTTGTAGTACTACCCTCAACTGACTCACATACACTACCTTATTAAGGAATGAACCATCATACCATCACTAAACCACCGTACGCCTAATAGAGTAGGGACTACAGATCTTAATCATGAGACTTCTAGGCATAATCGGTGTACTAGTCAAATAAAAACTCACTAACCCAATTACTAAATATCAGAAAGGGACATTCAAGGCCTCATCTACTACCACCAACAACTCAATAACAAAACAACTTAGGTTCTACACCTCTTTTCACAAGATGATAAATGCAACCCATTAGGACCCAATTGTACCTTAGACATGAAATGAACCTAACTCCCATACTATCACTTAATAACTTTCCTCTTCATGACAGGATCATTAGGGAATCGGGGCCTAACTCTACGGGTATTACCACTCATGAAGACACAACACGCATGCAACCATTCCATTCCTGTAATGACATCAAAATCCACCATGCCAACTCCAACAAGCCACACAACAAGGCCTAATGTCATACAAACCCGGATTAACACTTATGAACCTCCTAGCAACAATATACCCAAAAAAGGATAGACACCAAAGATCCACACAACATCTTGGGCACACAAGAAGCCCCACTAGTAACCAAAAGAATAGAAAAGAAATAGTGGCACACCAGGCCTAGCAACATATGCACAAAAAAGCCAAGAAAGCTTCAACTTACCGGTAATAGCATTGGGCATCTCATCCCCTCCTCGAGTCACTTAATCAACACGACCACCTTGATCTAAAGGTTAACCACCCTTAAGCTTCCTTCGAATATATAAATAATCCCTTAGCTTGTGACCCACTTTACTACACCATAACAAGCATTGGTCTTCCTCAAGCATGGGGCACCATGATACTTCCCACACCTTTTTGTCTAACACTTGGGATTAGTCATCCCACCATCACCTCTTTTACCCTTATTGCATTCATGAGGGTAAATCTTCCTCTTATGTCCCACTTCGCCGCAATCAAAACAAACATTGGTGCCCTTGAAACATGGGCCCTTATGAACCTTATCACCTATCGGACATAAAGCGTCACCTTTATCCTTGAGATTTTGGAACTTTCTTTCAACACGGGCCATCTTGGCCTCACTAACTCACCTTTTACCATTTGAAGTCTCAGAAGCATCCACTTGTCGATCGAGGTGAGTTGCCAATTTCGCCGCCACTTTGGCCACTTTCCATAGAGCATCGCAAATCTCCGCATTCGCCATATTGCCACCTTGAGTAGGTTGAAACATATCCTGAAATTTAATGGTTAGGGGTTAGCAATAAGCCCTAGCGGACCTAACTATATCGCACGACATGGATCATGAAGAAGTGAAACATTTCCTAGAACGTCTCATAGCCTCCTACTCATAGTTGTAATGTACAACACAACTATGAATAAGACTCTAATCGATGCAGTGTGTTGAACTCCGAGGATCTATCAACCTAGTGCTCTGAGACCAACTTTGTCACAACCCAAGCCTAGGGCCTAGACGTGACCCGACGCAGGAGGACCCGAAAGGATCCCAAGTGAGCCTCTTAGAGCATCATTACACATCCTTGGTCACGGAAGCAATGAATCAAGCATCAAGAGATAAAAGTGGGGAAGCCGGGCTAAGGGAAAAGCTTGCACAATATCATAATCAAGAGACAAGAAACAAGCTCATATCATTGACATCAAGAATAATCGATTCAAGGCTCTTAACATAGATACATAACATGTCCAACAATCATCTCTAATACATAGATAAGAGTGGGGGCCAAGACAGGGACAAAACAAAGTAACCGAGCTCACCCTCATAGACAAAATAGACAAATAAGAAGAATGTCTCAATACATAATAGGAGCAACATAGACTAAGGTCCCTGAAATGGAGTACTCACCAACTAGCTTGAATAGCACCAAACTAGCCACGTGGAGGAGGAGGATGATCAACTTAGGCACCAGTTTTTACATGGTGATATCATGTAGGCATAGAGTATGCGTTAGTACGTTTGAATGTACTAAGTATGTAGGATGCAATGCAAATGAGAATTATACATCATAATTAAAATGCATAACAGTAGGCAATAAGCATACTATAACATTATGACATGTATGATCAATGCATAAGTAAAACATGTTTAAGTAATTCATTCTCATATCGAATATCATAAGTGTAGAAGATACCAAGCTAGATTTCAAAAGTACAACCCTTTGGTAGGTTAGTGATGATGCTGCCCCATCACTTAGGTGGATAAGTACAAACCCCCATCTAGGTTGGTGATAATGCCGCCCCATCACCTAGGTGGGAAGTACAAACCCTTCCCTAGGTTGATGAGTACAAACCCCAATCTAGGTAGGTGATGATGCCTCCCCATCACCACATGTAGAAATACAAACCTTTTCCTAGGTTGATGAGTATAAACTCCCATCTAGGTTATTCGGGATCTTAGTCCCCCCGAATTGGGCATGGTCTGATGCAATACTTTATATAGAATTTATTATACACATAGGCTCATTTCTTCATCAGTTAATCAATTATATCATATCTCATGCTTTGGACCTTCAACTCCTCAAGAAGCCACATACGGACATTTTATCAAACACTTATAGGGTGTGTAATGCTAGTATAAAACCATAAAATATAAAGATGAAATCATGCAATAAAATCTATTGTAAAATCATCAATCAACACCTTGCAACACCCTCAAGCAATTTACATCAAAACCCCTTCTCAAATCTTAAAATAGATCAAAGATTTATAGCTCAAAACCTAGCAAACAGTCACAACTTTACATAGCTTTAAGATAGTGTGCAATCAATTTCATAATAATCAAGACCCATGTGTAAATCAACTTTAAATCATGCCATTTGAGTATAAGGAGGTTTGTGTATCATGGGGGAAAGGAACCCATGAAACAATCCCACATACCTTAGCTTATAGATGAACTTGGTGAAGATTAGAGATGGAGAATTGAAGCTTGAAGAAGAACCTTGAAGTAGAACCTTAGCTTGGGGTGAGACTTGAATCTTGAGAGAAATATAAGACTAAGGGTTTGATTGAGTATTAGGGAATGTTTAGGATGATATGAGGGTGAAATAAGGCTAAGTATAGGTAAAAACACGTTTGGGAACACTTAGGCCCATGACTTAAAAGTCTTGGACCGAAGTCAAACAAAAATACACAGAAAAAGAACACTAGCGCGTCGCAAGCATCGCACAAAACATTCTGGAAATCACATTTTGCTATTTTTGAATTTTGATACGATTTCTCTATAATCGGATTTTTACCCCCTGAATAAAAATATGAAGTCGTATTTTTGAAATAACAAACGAATTTTGAGATACATAAAAATTAAAATTTTGGGATTTTCAAGGCATATTTTCAGGCACTTTTTTGGATCATTTCACCATCTCTCACCAAGGCCTTCAATTCTAACTAGGAGGGGTCAAGATCTTAATTTGATTTTACCTTATCAATCAAGGAAGAATTTGAACCATCAACAACCAAAATACCACCATTATCAACCTCTTCCAACCTAACCCCAAATCTAGCCAACTGATGGACCTCTCTAGCCACCTCTTTGCCCCCATCATCAACATTAGCAAGGCTACCCATAGACACCCTACTCAAAGGATCGGCTATAACATTAGCCTTACCTGGGTGATAATGCATACTCATATCATAGTCCTTAAGAAGCTCTAACCACCTTCGTTGCTTCAAGTTAAGATCCTTTTGAGTTATTAGAGACTCTAATGATCGGTAAACACATCAACATGTACCCCGTACAAATAATGACACCAAATGTTTAGAGCAAAAACCATGGTAGCCAATTCAAGATCATGGGTAGGATAATTCTTTTCATGAACCTTGAGTTTTCTAGAAGTATAGGCTATCACCTTACCATTTTGCATCAAAACACAGCCCAACCAATTCTTGAGGCATCACAATACACTACAAACCCTTCTAACCCTTCCGGTAGTGCAAAGATAGGAGCGGAGACAAGCTTGTCCTTCAAGGTTTGGAAGCTCTTTTCACACTCATCGGTCCACACAAACTTAGCCATCTTTTGAGTCAACTTAGTCATAAGAGAAGCAATAAAAGAGAACCCCTTCACGAATCTCCGCTAATAACCCATTAAGCCCAAGAAACTTCTAATGTATGATCGAACAAAAGGTCTAGGCCAATTTCTAATTACCTCCATCTTCTTAGGATCCATTTTTATACCATCACCCAACACCACCTGACCTAGAAAGGCAACCTCTTTCAACCAAAACTCACACTTTTCATATTTGGCATACAACATCTCTTCCCTCAAGATTTGCAACACCACCCTCAAGTGAGCCACATGCTCTCCTTCACTACGAGAATAGATCAAGATATCATCAATTAATACCACCACAAACAAATCAAGGTAGGGTTTGAAGACCCTATTCATAAGATCCATGAAGATAGCCGGTGCATTGGTCAACCGAAAGGATATAACCATAAATTCATAGTGCCCATACCTACTCTGGAAGGCCGTATTGGGAATGTCACACTATCTCACCTTCACGAGGTGATACCTGGACCAAAGGTCAATCTTAGTTAATAGCCCCTTGAAGTTGGTCAAATAGATCATCAATCCTTGGTAGAGCATACTTATTCTTTATGGTGACCCTATTAAGTTGCCGGTAACCAATACACATTCTAAGAGAACCATCCTTCTTCTTCACAAACAACACCGGTGCACCCCAAGGTGATTGGCTAGGCCTAATAAAACCCTTCTCCAACAAATCTTTTAATTGCTCTTTCAACTCCTCAACTCCACAGGGGGTCTACGGTAAGGAGGAATGAAAATAGGTTGAGTGTCGAGAAGGAGTTCTATGCCAAAATATATTTCTCTTCCGAGAGGAACATTGGGAAGCTCACTAGGGAAGACATCTAGGAGCTCATTAACCACCGGAAACAACTTTATGGGGAGGACTTTACACTCAACATCCCTAATCTTCACCAAATGATAGAGACACCTCCTAGAAATCAACCTTTGGAAATATGTACGCAACCAATCCATCCCAAGAATGATGACAAAAATCCACCATATCCAACTCAACAAGATCACAAGAAAATTTTTTATGCAAAATGCAAATGGGACAATTTCTATAGACCTTTCTAGCAACAATATATGCACTAATGGGAGTAGACACCTGATAAGACTCACACAACAATTCAGGCTCAAAATGAAACTTTTTGTCAACAAAGGGGGTAATAAAAGAAAGAGTGGAACCCGGGTCTATCAATGCATACACATCAAAATCAAAGACATTTAACATACCAATGATAACATCGGGCACCTCATCTACCCCTTTCCTCCCTTAAAGAGCATAAAACCGATTGTAACTTGGGGCACCACCTTGTTGGCCTCCTCTCTCCAAAGGAACCGCATTTGCACCCCGGCCTTGTGGACGAACATCTCCACCCTTGTCTTGATTACGAGGACAATCGACCTTCTTATGGCTCACTTCACCACAATTGAAACAAGCATTGGCGTCCTCAATCATAAGCCTCTATGAGCCCTACCACATTTTAGACACATAGAACTATGTGCCACACCACCACCACCTTGGACCCTTGGGTTATCATTGGCAAACCTTCTATTAGGAGCATGAGTGGACCCTTGTCCTTGATGAAACTGGCCACTTTTGAGACCTTGGAACTTACCATCAAAATGGGCCCTTTTGGCCTTACCATTTCTCCTTTTCCTCAACTTCTCCCCCTCCATTTGTTCGGCATATGTTATTAGGCTGGACAAGTCCACGTAACTAATCAACATAGCGGAACGACACTCCTCACTCACCAAATCGAATACACCCATCACAAATTTGTTCATTCTAGACCTCATATTGGAAATCAAGTATGGAGCATATTTAGAGTGTTGATTGAACTTGAGGGCATACTCCCTCACTCTCATTGACCCTTGCATCAAATTCGTGAACTCCATCATTTTGGGCTCCCTAAGCTCAAGAGGAAAGAGCTGGTTGAGAAAGGCTGCCTTAAACCCCTCCCATAGAATCAAATTGTTGTTCCTCTTTTTCGCGTTCCATTAAGTGTATCATATTTGAGCCACCCCCTTGAGTTAGTAAGCCGCTTACTTAGCCTTCTCTTCTGACTAAACACCTATGATATCCAACGCCTTGTATACCTCATCAATAAATTCTTGAGGGTGTTCATCCACTTTTGACCCATGAAACTCAGATGGTTCATCCTCATAAAATCCCTTACCCTAGATGCCGAAGACGGAGCATGAGGAGCTTGGGCCCCTTGTTTGACTCGGTTAGCCATGGCTTGAGCTAGCAAAGTGAGTGCATCCCAGAGCTCTCCATGAACTAGTTGTTCTTCGGGAGTGCGAGCTCTTATTCCCCTTGTGTTAGGAATAATCTAAATATGGAAAATATGGGAAACATTTCCTAAGACGTCTCATAGCCTCTTACTCATAATTGTTGTGCACAATACAACCATGAATAAGACTCTAATAGACATGCTGTGTTGGATACCGAGGACCATTAACAACTTAGTGCTCTGATACCAAGTTTGTCACGACCCAAGCCTAGGGTCTAGACGTGACACGTCAAATGGGGAACCCGAAGAGACCCCAAACAAGACTCTTAACATATTATTACACATCCTTGGTCGCAAAAGTAATTAAACAACCATAAAAGAATAGAAATAAGGATAAAGTCCTAAGGGAAGTCTTTCATATCATAAAACATCAAAAGAGTCTAAGAGAGTCAAACTCAACCATAATTACATAACTTGTCCAAAACACCTCTAAACTTAGAATTGAGCAGGGGCCAAGACAACTTTCCAGGCTCGCCCTCATAGTCAAAAGCATATAGTTAGATAATGAGAGTCTTTACATAGAATAGGAACAAGAAAAATTGTCTTCGGAGTTGAGGACTGACCAAACTTGCTTTGAGAATATAGTACTAGCCACAGGGAGGATGATGATGATCATGAGGAGCCCCAGTTCCTACATGGTAATATTATGCAGGCATAAAGTATGCATTAGTAAGTTTGAATCTACTAAGTATGTAGGATGCAATGCAACAACAGATAGGCAACACAATCAAAATGCATAATCGTAAGCAAGAGATAATGTATTAGCAACATGATATGTATGATCAATGCTTAAATTAATATATTCTTATATAGAAACGTAGTACATGTGTAGGAAGAGACTATCATCATAGAATAAGCCACTTAGTACCTGGAATCCAAGGTAAACCACCCCTTGGAGGTGTTTGAGGTATCAACCGTTCAACTTGGTTGACCATAACCAAGTTGAGGGGTTTGTACCTCAAACACCTTGATGGGAGGTGGTAAACCCATTAACTAAGTTGAGGGGTTGGTACCTCAAATAGCTGGTTATGGTCAACTTGCAACATTAAAAATACCTTTCATGAAATCAACTGATATATACATTCCTTTCATCATCATAAAGTCACATAACTCATATATCATGCATTAGGCCTCCAATAACTCAAACACTTGGTCGGTGTGTAATGCTAGTGTAAAATCATTCAATTCAGGAGTGAAATCATACAAGAAAACTTGAATTAAATCAACCTACCAACACTTGGTAATACCCTCATGTAATATACATAAAAAAACCATCATCAAATCTCAAGATAGATCATAGATTCATAGCTCAAAACATGCTTAAACGGTCACACTTTTATGAAAACCCAACTTAGTTCATAGTCAAATTCATAATAAGTAAAACCCATAAGTAGATAAATGTAGAAACATGCAATTTAAGTAAAAAGAAAGCTTGGGCACCATGGGTGAGGGGACCCAATGGTTGAAACTGACATACCTCAACTTTGGGGATTTTCTTGAAGAAGATTTGAATAGAGACTTGAAGCTTGAATGTAATCCTTATATCCGGAATGAGATTTGGCACTTGAATTTTGAGTGAAATATTTGTCTAAGTGTTTTAGAGAGTATTGGGGAATGTCTTGTATGACATGGTGTTGATATATCGCTAATTATAAGTATTTTTATGCATGGGAAGACTTAGGGCCACAACCCCAAAGCCTTGGACCGAAGTGATAAAACTGGCAACAAAATACATAGGTCTACGATGGGTCCGCGTCACGGTACCATCGCGCACCCCCACTGTTTTGTTCAAACTTGGGAAAATCAAATTATGCTATGGTTGTTATAAAATCGGGGTTAGAACCTTTCCCCACTTAAACTTTTCCCTTGAATAGGAATATGAAGTCAAATTTTTGATATCACGCACGAATTTTGAGATATATGAAAATTATGATTGTGGGCACTTCCGAGGCACATTTTCGGGCACTTTTTGGGTTTGTTTCACTGACAACCATACGAAAGGGACTCAGAGACCGTGAAACACCAAAAAGTTCATGAGAGGGACTGTACTACTTGCTTTTGGCTCAAAACTATGGAGTCTCAAGACCAAGACTACCACACGATCCACCACACGGTCCACCACACAGTCTGTATGGCCTCACACGAACCGTGTGGGGTCCAAGTGTGGTATACCTTGGTCCCAAACACCAAATTAATGCCCTCACACCATACACAAGGCCAAGGGCCTTTTAAAGAGGCTCCACATGGTCTGTAAAACACTACACGAACTTTGAAGGCTTCCATGAAGCGTCACCTTGGTTCAAAACTTTCCAAAACCAAAACTTCAAGCTCCATTAAAGTCATACAAAGTTTGGGTCCTTACAAGTTCGCTTAGTGGCCTCTTATAATGGTGGAGTTATTTTGCAAAATGGTTTTGTGTCATCCATTGTGACTGATGTTAAAGTAAAGCAAAAAAACAAATCCAATTTTAATGGAATTTGAAGAAATTGGTTCTTTAAAAATTCTATTGCGGCATTCTCGTAAGGGAGAAATGATGTGCTCTATAATCAAGGTCGGTTATGTATTTTTGAAGTAGAGCATTTTGAGGTTGCCAGTGTTATATTAAGCTCATAGTTCTTATAATTTATCCACACAAAAGCCATTAAGATGTTTTGAGTTGATGAAAGTTTATTGGTGGAATGACATGAATTAGGACAATAACAGAATTTGTAGCTAAGTATCTAAATTATTAATAAGTTATTGTTAGCCTTAAATATTTCAGTTGTTTGGCCGAAGATATTGAGATCTCTAATTCAAAGTGGAAAAAGTTTAGTAAGGACTTCATTAAAGTTTACCCCGTACTCATCATCAAAATGATTTCATATGGGTGATTGTGGATCGAATGGCCAAGCCAGCATATTTTTTCTCAATCAAGACTTTCTAATGTTATGACCCAACCCTAGGGCCTAGATGTCACACGGTGAATGTGGAACCCAAAGGGACCTCAAACAAGCCTCTTAGCATATCATTACACATTCTTGGTTGCGGAAGCAATAAAACAACAATAGAAGAGATAGTAAAAAGGGAATACGGGGCTAAGAGACATCCTCGATACCATAGAAACATAACAAGCCAATGGCATAGCATTAACATATCATAAGGTTCTCACAACACCTTTAATACATAGATAGGAGCGGGGGCCATGACAACTTTTTGGGCTCAACCTCATAGTCAAAGCATACAATTATATAGTGAGAGTCTTTACATAGCATAAGAACAAGAGATATCATCCCCGGAGTTGAGGACTCACCAAACTTGCTTTGAGAAGATAGTATTAGCCACGGGGAGGATGAGGATGATCATGAGGAGCTCTGATTCCTAAATGGTAATATAATATAGGCATAGGGTATGCGTTAGTACATTTGAATATACTAAGTATAGAGGATGTAATGCAACAATGGATAGACAACATATTTAAAATGCATAATCGTAACAAGAGATAGTGTATTAGCAACATGACATGCATGATCAATGCTTGAAGTAAAACATGCTTATATAGAAACGTAGTACATGTGTAAGAAATGCCTATTATCATAAAGCAAGAAAACTTAGTACTTAGAATCTAAGGTACACCACCCCTTGGAAGTGATTGAGGAATCAACCCCTCAATTGTTTTATGGGCATGACCACCCCCCCATCCAAAGTTATTGAGGTATCAACCCTTCGATCAGTTGATGGCATACCACCCCCATCCGAGGTGATTGAGGTATCAACCCCTCAATTGGTTGATGGTTGTCACACCCTACCATCGATGGTGATTGAGGTATCAACCCTTCAATTGGTTGATAGCATACCACCCCCAACCAAGGTGGTTGAGGTACCAACCCCTCAATTTTGGTCAACTTATCAAACTATGGATTTTTTCATGAAATCAATATATATATACCATCCTTTCATCAATATAATGTCAGGTCATGCAATGGATCATCAGTAGATTAAGTACCCCAAACCAAACATTTTATCAAACACTTGGTGGGTGTGATATACTAGTGTAAAATCATGCAAGTCAAGAGTGAAATCTACAAGAAAACTTGAAGTAAATTAACCCACCAATACTTGGTAATACCCTCATGCAATATACATTGAAACCATTCATCAAGTCTCAAGATAGATCATGGATTCAAATCTCAAAACATGCTTTAACAGTAACACTTTTATGAAGCTCCAACATAATTCATAGTCAAATTCATAGAAAGCAAGACCCATGAGTAAATGAACTTAGAAACATGAAATTTATGTAAAAAGAAATCTTGGACACCATGGGTGAAAGGACCCAATGGTTGAAACCCACATACCTCAAATTTGGAGAATTCCTTGATGAAGATTGAGATGAGAACATGAAGCTTGAGTGAATTCCTTAAGATCCAGAATGAGTTTGACACTTGAAGTTTGAGTGAAATTTTTGTCTAAGTGTTTGAGAGAGTATTGGGGAATGTCTTGTACGATATAAAGGTGAAATATGACTAAATATAGGTGTTTTTACGTATGAGAAGACTTAGGCCCCAGAACCAAATGCCTTGGACTGAACTAATAAAACTGGGCAAAAATAACACTGATCCACGCCCTGGCCGCATCACGCCAGGGGCGCCGATCGTCACTAAAATTTGCAAATTATGGAAAATAAGATTTTGATATGGTTGCTCTAAAATCGGGGTTAGACCCATTTCCCACTCAATTTTACCCCACGGTCAAGAATATAAAGTCGGATTTTTGATATCACGCACGGTTTTGAGATATATAGAAATTATGATTTTGGGCACTTTTGAGGCAAATTTTCGGGAACTTTTTGGGGTCGTTTAAATATCTCCCACTTGGGAACATTCATCTACAAATGTAAAAGAAATGTACATAAAAAAGGTAATCATGAAGAGATCAACCCCAACAAGAATACAACAATGCACTTAAATATCATTTTCAAAAATCTCAACATAAGTGTCAAAATCTCCATGAACTTGTCAACATAAACATACATGCATGCAAATGAAATTAGGGATGATACATAAGACTTGAAATCACATAGGGACTTGGAATTAGTACCTTAGGCTTGAGTGGAATGGAAAAGATAGGGATATCGCTTTTGCATGTCCACTTCGACCTCCCATGTAGCACTTTCAACTTGTTTATTCCTCCGAAGGACCTTAACGAAAGCCACATCCTTGTTCCTCAACCTCTTCACTTGTCTATCCAAGATCTCTACCGGAACCTCTTCATAAGCCAATTTGTCTTCAACAACACCCACTACATCCAATGGGACAATAACATTCGGGTCACCTACACACTTCCTTAACATAGACACATGAAAGATAGGATGAACCAAGTCCATTTCACTATGCAACTCCAACTTGTAGGCCACCTTATCAATCTTCCTCAACACCCTTTAAGGACTCACAAAAATCTTTGACTCAATTTAGCCTTCTTACCAAAACGAACCATGCGCTTCATGGGTGAGACCTTCAAATAGACCCAATCACCGATTTCAAATTCAAGCTCCCTTCTCCTAACATTGGCATAAGACTTTTGACAACTTTGGACTGTCTTTAACCTTTCCCTACTCAACTTTATCTTCTCCAGCCTCGATAACCAGATTTGGACGCAATAAAGCCATTTCCCCTACCTCAAACCATCCAACCAGGGACCTACAACATCTACCATAGAGAGCCTAAAAAGGAGCCATACTAATGCTAGAATGATAGCTATTGTTGTAAGCAAACACACTCAATGGAAGATAATCATCTTAACTACCCTTAAACTCCAATACACAAGCTCTAAGCATATTCTCAGGAGTTTGGATAGTCCTTTCGGCTTGGCTATCTGTTTGAGGGTGAAAACCCGTACTAAGCTTTACCTTGGTACCAAGATGTCTTTGGAAGGACATCCAAAAGTGTGAAGTAAATTGAGCACCATGATCCGATATGATAGACAAAGGTACCCCATGCAGTCTAACCAACTCATGAATGTAAAACTTAGCATATTCTTCAGCACCATAAGTAGTCATAACCTATATGAAATGAGCCAAATTTGTCATTCTATCAACCACAACCCGAATAGAACCAAAACCCTTTCTAGTTTTAGGCAACCCAACCAGAAAATCCATGTTAATTTCTTCCACTTCCAAATAGGAATCTCTTTGTCTTGTGTTAGGCCACCCGGCCTTTGGTGCTCGGCTTTGACTTGTTGCAACTATGACAATCGGATACAAATTTTGCTATGTCTTTCTTCATACCTCCCCACCAAAACACATCCCTTAAATCTCTATGCATCATGGTAGAACCAGGGTGAATATAATAGGAAGAATTATGAGCCTCATCAAGAATTGACTTTCTTAAATCATCAACACAGGGCACACAAAACCTACCTTTGTACCTAAGAGCACCATCTCCTCCTTGGGAGAAAACCTCCACCTTGCCCTCTTTCACCATGGCCTTCAATTCTAACAAGGAGGGATCAAGATCTTGCTTTGCTTTCACCATGATCTAGGCTACCCATAGACACCCTACTCAAAGCATTGGCCACAACATTAACCTTACCGAGGTGATAATGTATACTCATATCATAGACCTTAAGAAGCTCTAACCAGCTTTGTTGCTTCAAGTTGAGATCTTTTTGAGTGAACACATATTGAAGACTTTTATTATCGGTAAGCACATCAAGATCCTTAGTCGTGTTGTTACCAACCACACATTGTCCAACCAAATCCAAGGTCCAAAAACTCCTTTCACACTCATCAGTCCACCCAAATTTAGCTTTCTTTCGAATCAACTTAGTCATAGGATAAGCAATAGAAGAGAACACATTCACAAACCTCCGGTAATAACCCGCTAAGCTCAAGAAACTTCTAATATCTGACGGGGTTAAAGGTCTAGGCCAATTTGTAATCATTTTTTTCTTTTTAGGATCCACCTTAATACCATCCCCCGACACCACATGACTTATAAAGGAAACCACATTCAACTAAAATTCACACTTCTCATTCTTAGCATACCATATCTCTTCTCTCAATTTTTGTAGCAACACCCTCTAATGACCTATATGCTCCTCCTCATTATAAGAGTAGATCAAAATATCACCAATGAAAACCACAAAAAATAAATCAAGGTAGGGTTTAAAGACCCTATTCATAAGATCCACAAAGATAGCCAGTGCATTGGTCAACCCAAAAGACATAACCACAAATTCATAATGTGCATACCTAGTCCGGAAGGCTATCTTGGGAATGTCACATTCCTTACCTTCACTTGATGATATCCGGACCGAAGGTCAATCTTAGAGAAGTGACTAGTCCCTTGAAGTTGGTCAAAAAGACCATCAATCCTTTGTTGAGGATACTTATTCTTGATGGTGACTCTATTAAGTTACCGGTAGTGAATGCACATTCTAAGAGAACCATCCATCCACTTCACAAACAATACCAGTACACGCCAAGGTGATTGACTCAAACCCTTCTCCAACAAATTCCTCAATTGCTGCTTCAACTCCTTCAACTCCATCGGGGCCATACGGTAAGGGGGAATAGAAATAGGTTGAGTGTCGGGGAGGAGGTCTATACCAAAGTCTATTTCCCTTTCGGGAGGAACACCGGGAAGGTCATTAGGGAAGACATCTAGGAACTCATTCACCACCAGAACCAACTCTATGGGAAGGACTTTAGACCCCACTTCCCTAACCCTCACAAGATGATAGAGAAACCACTTAGAGATCAACTTTTGGGCTTTAATGCAAGAGATAAACCTACCCTTGACCACCACGTCATGACTCTCCCACTCAAGGACGAGTTCATTTAGAAATTTGAATTTGACCCTACGGGTTCTACAATCAATAGAGGCATAACATGCATGCAACCAATCCATCCCAAGAATGACATCAAAATACACCATATCCAACTCAACAAGATCACAAGGCAAAATTTTATGCAAAATGCAAATGGGATAATTTCTATAGACCTTTCTAGCAAGATTAGATGCACCAATAATAGTAAAATCCTCATAAGACTCAAATAACAATTTGGGTTCAAAATGAAACTTATTGGCAACAAATGGAGTAACAAAAGAAAGAGTGGTACCCAAGTCCATCAATGCATATACATCAAAATCAAAGACTTATAACAAATCGGTGACGACATTGGGAACCTCATCTAACTCTTGCCTCCCTTGAAGAGAATTAAACTTATTGTACCTTGGGGCACCACCTCATTGGCCTCCTCTCCCCAAAGAAACCATATTATCACCTTGACCTCGTGGACGAACATCATGAAACGACCTCAAAAGGTGCTAAAAAATATGCCTCAGAAGTTCCAGAATCGTAATTTCTATATATCACAAATTTCGTGCGTGATATTAAAAGTTCGATTTCATATTCTTGATTAAGTGGCAAAATTGAGTGAGAAATGGGTCTAACCCTGATTTTAGAGCAAACAAATCACAATTTCAAAATCTAAAATTTTCCTTATCTAGTGTTGATCTGCACCAAGGCGCGACGCAGCTGGGGCACAGACCAGTGTTAAAAAGTTGCCAGTTATGTTGTTCCATCCAAGGCCTTTGGTCTTGGGCCAAAGTCTTCCTATGCGTGAAAATATCTATACATCCATATTTTACCTTTATATCATACAAGACATTTCCCAATACTCTCTCAAACATTTAGACAAGTATTTCATCCCAAATTTAAAGTCCTAAAACTCATTTGGATCTTAAGGATTCCTCAAGATTCAAATCTCCATTTCCAATTTTCATAAATAATTCTCCAAAGTCAATATATGTGGGTTTCGACCATTGGGTCCTTTCACCCATGGTGCCAAAACTTTATTTTTACCTAAATCTCATATTTCTAAGTTGATTTTCTTATGGGTCTTACTTACTATGAATTTGACAATGAACTATGTTGGGGTTTGTGAAAGTGTGACTGTTTAAGCATGTTTAAGGTTGTATATCTTGGATCTATCTTGAGATATGATGAAGGATTTTGATGTAGCTTACATGAGGGTATTACCAAGTGTTGGTGGGTGATTTTACATTAAGTTTGCTTGCATGATTTCACTCTTGAATTTCATGATTTTACACTAGCATTGCATACCCACCAAGTGTTTGATAAAATATCCGGTTAATGTATCTTGAGTTGTTGAAGGCCTAATGCTTGGCATATGAGTTAAGTAATTTTATGATGATGAAAGGATGTTATGTATGTGTTGATTCCATGAGAAGTGTCTATTGTGCTGTGAGTTGGCCAAAGCCAATTGAGGGGTGATGCCTCAATCATCTCGGATGGGAGTCATAAACCATTAACAAATTGAGGGGTTGATACCTCAATCATCTCGGATGGGGGTGGTAAGACATCAATGAATTAAGGGGTTGATACCTTAATCATCTCGGATGGGGGTGGTAAACCATCAACCAATTGAGGAGTTGATACCTCAATCAACTCAGATGGGGGTTGTAAGCTATCCACCAGTTGAGGGGTTGATACCTCAATCACTACCAAGGGGTTGTCTACCTTAGATTCCAAGTGCTAAGTTGCTTCGTCCATGATGATGATCTATTCCTACTTATTTAATATGTTCCATTTATAAGCATGTTTATTTCAAGTATCATTTATGCATGCCATATTGTTATATGCTCACCTATTGCCTAATTATGCATATTGATTATGATGCCTATCTATTGTTGCATTGCATCCTACGTACTTAGTACAGTCAAACATACTAACGCGTACTCTATGCCTACATGATGTTACCATGCAGGAACCGGAGCCCACTTGATTATCCTCCTCCTCCACGTGGCTAGTGGGATATCTCTCAGACCAAGTTTGTGAGTCCTTAAATTCAAGGACATACTTCTCTTGATTTATGCTATTTATAGGCTCTCTTTTCTTTATTGTATGCTTGACTATGAGGGTGATCCCGGTTGCTTGTCTTGGCCCTCGCTAAGTTCTATGTCTAGAGGTATTGTTGGACACTTTATGTAATAATGCTATGAGCCTTGATTCTCTTGAATCATTTTATACTTTATGATATGAAAGACGTCCCTTAGACCTATTCTATTTCTTATTGCTATTTTATTGCTTCCGCGACCAAGGATGTGTAATGATATGTTAAGAGGATTGCTTAAGTTCCCTTCGGGTTCCCCACACGTCGTGTCACGTATAAGCCCTAGGATTGGGTCATGACAGACTTGGTATCAAAGCACTAGGTTGTTAATGGTCCTCGGCATTCAACAAACTGCGTCGATTATAGTCTTATTCATGGTTGGTGTTGTGCACCACAACTTTGAGTAAGGGGCTATGAGACGTTTTAGGAAATGTTTCCCTTCTTATTGGTCTATGTCATGCTATAGAAGTTAAAGTAAGTTTTTCCCCCCAACGATTATCCTTTGCTATTCTAGAACATGCCTAGCACAAGAAGAAGAAGAGCCCACACACCCGAGGAACAACCGGCTCATGGTGAGCTCCGAGATGCTCTCACTTTTCTAGCTCAATTTGTGGCTAACCAAGATAACATAGGGGCCCAACCCCTTATGCTCCTACTCTGACATCTTGAATGAGAGACTTCATGAGGATGAACCCATCGGAGTTCAATGGGTATAGATAGATGAGGACCCTCAAGAATTTATTGATGAGGTATACAAAGTGTTGGCTATCATGGGTGTGAGGTCAAAAGAGAAGGTAGAGTTTGCGGCTTACCAACTCAAGATGGTGGCCCAAATATGGTACACTCAATGGAAAGAGGAGCAGGGGAAAAACAATGTGGATCTATAGGAGGAGTTTAAGGCGAATTTCCTAAATCGGTTCTTTCCACTTGAGCTTAGCGAGGCCAAAATGGTGGAGTTCATGAATTTGAAGCAAGGATCGATGAGTGTGAGAGAGTATGCCCTTAAATTCTACCAACTCTAGAAATATGCTCCACACTTGGTTGGCAACCCAAGGTCTAAAATGAACAAGTTCGTGATGGGTGTATCCCACTTGGTGCTTGAGGAGTATTGGTCCGCTATGTTGATTAGTGACATGGATTTGCCTCGCTTGATGATTTGCGCCGAAAAATAAGATAGTAGAAATTGAGAAAGAAAAGGGGTCATGTGGCCAAGAGGGCTCGTTTTGATGGTACGTTCCAAAGTCCCAAGGGTGGTCGGTTTCATCAAGGCCAAGGGTCTTCTTATGCTCCTAGTTGGAGGTTTGGTAATGACTACCCAAGGCCTAAGAGGGTGGTGGTGTGATGCCTAGACTTGTGTGTTCAAAGTGTGGTAGGGGACACTGTGGCCCATGCTTGAGGGATACCAATGCTTGCTTTATATGTGGGGAAGTAGGCCATAAGGTGATGGATTGCCCTCGAAATTGCAACAAGGATAAGGATGTTGGTCCTCAAGGCTGGGGTACTAATGCAGTTCCTTTGAGTAGAGGAAGCCAACAAGGTGGTGCCCCAAGGGATAATCGGTTTTATGCTCTTCATGGGAGGCAAGGGGTTGATGAGGTTCCCGATGTCATCACCGGTATGTTAAAAGTCTTTAATTTTGATGTGTATAAATTAATAGACCTGGCTTCCACTCTTTCTTTTGGTACTTCTCTTATTGTCAAAAAGCTTCATGTTGAGCCCAAATTATTGTGTGAGTCTGATGAGGTGTCTACTCTTGTTGGTGCATCCATTGTTGCTCGAAAGGTCTATAGAAACTGTCCCGGTTGCATCCTGCATAAAATATTACCTCGTGATCTTGTTGAGTTAGATATGGTTGATTTTGGTGACATTCTTGGGATGGATTGGTTGCATGCATATTATGCTTCTATTGATTGTAGAACCCGTAGGATCAAATTCCGATTCCCAAATGAACCCGTCCTTGAGTGGGTGAGTCATGATGTGATGGTCAAGGGTAGGTTTATCTCTTGCATTAAAGCCCAAAAATTAATATCTAAGGGTTGTCTCTTTCATCTTGTGAGGGTTAGGGATGTTGAGTTTAAGGTCCTTCCTATAGAGTCGGTTCTCGTGATTAGTGAGTTTCTTGATGTCTTTTCAAATGACCTTCCAGGTGTTCCTCCCAAAATGGAAATAGACTTTGGTATAGACCTCCTTCCCAATGCTCAACCTATTTTTATTTCCCCTTATTGTATGGCCCCGACGGAGTTAAAGGAGTTGAAGGAGCAATTGAGGGACTTGTTGGAGAAGGGTTTTATTAGGCCTAGTCAATAACCTTGGGGTGCACCGGTATTGTTTGTGAAGAAGAAGGATGAGTCTCTTAGAATGTGCATTGACTACCAGCAACTTAATAGGGTCACCATCAAGAATAAGTACCCTCTCCCAAGAATTGACGATTGGTTTGACAAACTTCAATTGGCTAGTCACTTCTCTAAGATTGATCTTTGGTCCAGGTATCATCAAGTGAAGGTGAGGGAGTGTGACATTCCCAAGACGGCCTTCCAGAGTAGGTATAGGCATTATGATTTTGTGGTTATGTATTTTGGGTTGACCAATGCACCGATTATCTTCATGAATCTTATGAATAGGGTCTTTAAACCCCACCTTGATTTTTTTATGGTGGTTTTCATTAATAATATATGGATCTATTCTCATAGTGAGGAGGAGCATATGGCTTATTTGAGGGTAGTGCTACAAAGATTGAGGGAAGAGAAGTTGTATGCTAAATATGAGAAGTGTCAATTTTTGTTAAAAGAGGTTACCTTTGTAGATCATGTGGTGCAAAATGGCATTAAGGTAGATCCTAAAAAGACAGATGTGATTACAAATTAGCCTAGACCATTGACCCCATCGGACATTAAAAGCTTCTTGGGCTTAGTAGGTTACTACCGAAGGTTTGTGAATGGGTTCTCTTCTATTGCTTCTCCCATGACTAAGTTGACTCAAAAGAAGGCTAAGTTTGTGTGGACCGATGAGTGTGAAAAGAGCTTCCAAACCTTGAAGGATAAGCTTGTGTCCGCTCCTATCTTGTCTCCAACGGAAGGGTTGGAAGGGTTTGTTGTGTAGTGTGATGCCTCCCAAATTGGTTTGGGTTGTGTTTTGATGCAAAATGATCAGGTGATAGCCTATGATTCTAGGCAACTCAAAGTGCATGAAAAGAATTATCCTACTCATAATCTTGAATAGGCCGCATGGTTTTTTCTTTGAACATTTGGTGTCATTATTTGTATGGGGTGCATGTTGATGTGTTCACCAATCATAAGAGTCTCTAATATGTGTTCAGTTAAAAAAATCTCAACTTGAGACAAAAAAGGTGGTTAGATCTTATTAAGGATTATGATATGAGTGTGCATTATTATCCCGGTAAGGCTAATGTTGTTGCAGATGTTTTGAGTGTCACGACCAGGACCTAGGGCCTAGCCGTGACCGGCGAATGGGGAACCCAAAGGAGCCCCAAACAAGCCTTTTCCCATATCATTACACATCTTTTGTCGCAGGAGCAATTAGAATCAACAATAAGAGATAATAAATAAAAGGGGAAAGTGGGACTAAGGGACCTCTTTGATACCATAAACATCAAGAAATGAGAGAGTCAAGTCTCATAGCATAAATACATAACTTGTCTAACAACACCTCTAAACTTATATGGGAGCTGGGGCCAAGAAAAACAACCGGGCTTACCTTCATAGTCAATACATACATCAAAGCAAAGAGTCTTAATACAAAGCTTAGGATCATAGGCATTGTAGTCAAAACGGAGGACTCATTAACTAGCTTGAATAGGTATCTGTACCACGTGGAGGAGGATGATCAAGTGGGACTCGGGTTCCTACATGGTAACATCATGTAGGCATAGAGTGTGCGTTAGTACGTTTGAATGTCCTAAGTATGTAGATAGCAATGCTAGCAATGGATAGGTAACATTATTGAAATGCAAAATTATAAGCAAAGGATAGGTATAACAACAATATGACATACATGATCAATGCTTAAGGTAAAACATGCTTGTAAATCATGATCAAGGAATGTAAACTCAATATGGAGTACAAACTAAAACCCTTTTTACCAACCTTCATGAAATGGGACAAACGACCCCCACTAGCCTTACGGTATAACCTTTTTGGAAAGTGTTACCAATACCCCTACCGTACGACATAGTCTGTTTGATAGATGGTATAAGATGTCCCCTACTTTATGATATAATCTTTTGGGTAGAAGTCGTGATTCATTGTACCTTACAGCATGGCCTTTTCGATAGAATGTCCACACCTTATGATATTATCTTTTTGGTGGAAACCATTAGTCTTCCTACCTTACGGCATGGCCTTTTCGGTAGTGTACCCATACCTTATGATATGATCTTTTCTATAGGAACCATTAGTCATTCTACCCTTGGCCTTTCTTGTAGGATGTCCATACCTTATGATATGATCTTTTCATTAGGAACCATTATTAATTCTACCTTTCGACATGGCCTTTTCTATAGATGTCCATACCTTACGATATAACCTTTTTAGTAGGAATTATAGAACTAGCTCACCAATACATTAAATTTCGAGCATCAAGGGATGACCTTCTCCATTTTATCAAGAACACAACAAACCATTACATTTCAAGCATCAAGGGAGGGACTTCTCTATTTTCTCAAGAACACAACAAACATGGGAACCCAACAATCTACTTGCAACAACATAGGTACTTTTTCATGAAAACAACTCATATAAACATTCCAATCATCATCATAAAGTCATTCACCTCATATGCCATGCTTCGGACCTTCAACAACTCAAGAATCCATAACCGGACATTTTATCAAACACTTGGTGGGTGTGTAGTGTTAGTGTCAAACCATGCAATTCAAAAGTGTTATCACGCTAGAAAATTCAATGTGAAACCATCAATAGATACTTGGGTAACACCCTCAAGCAATATACATCAGTATCCTTCATCAAATCACACAATAGATCTTAGATTCATAGCTCAAAACTTGATAAAACATCACAATTTTTTCATGAAAACCCAACATAGTATGCAGTGAAATTCATAATAAGTAAGACCCATAAGTAAATCAACTTTTAATCATGCAATTTAGGTAAAAAGAAAGCTTGGAAACCATGGGTGAAAGGACCCAATGGTTGAAACCAACATACCTTAGCTTTAGAGAATTTCTTGAAGGATATTTGAATGGAGACTTGAAGCTTGGTTGAAATCCTTAAGATCTGGAAGGGATTCGTAACCCTTGATTTTGAGAGAAATATGAGTCTAAGTGTTTAAGTGAGTAATGGAGAATGTCTTGAATGATATAAAGGTGAAATATGGATAAGTATAGGTATTTTCACATATGGGAGGACTTAGGCCCAAGACCCAAAAGTCTTGGACCAAACTTGAAAAAAACTGGCAGAAAATGTACACTTGCACGTCGCGCCAACAACGCGCACAACATTCTGGAAATTGGCACTCTAAAATTTTTGATTTTTCTATGGTTGCTCTAAAATTCTGGTTAGACCCATCCCTCACTCAATTTTTCCCCCTAAAAAAGAATATGAAGTCGGATTTCCGAAATAACACACAGATTTTGAGATATAAGGAAATTACGATTCCGGGCACTTCGGAGGCACATTTTTGGGCACTTTTGGTGTCATTTCAATATCTCCCCCTTGGGAACATTCGTCCCCGAATGTCCAAGAAAGGTATACAAGAGATGTAAACAAGATAATTTCATCCCACACAAGAATGCAACAATGCACTTAAAAAACATCATTTCAAAAATCTCAACATAAGGGTAACATCATCATGAACTTGTCAATTTAAACATGAATGCATGCAATAAACATGAGGGCTGAACTTAAGACTTTAAATCACATGAAGATATCAGGTTCTATCTTAAGCTTTAATAGAGTGAAAGAGGTATGGATATTACTTCTCCATGCCTGTTCCGGCTCCCGAGAGATACCTTCGACTTGACGATCCTTTCAATGAACTCCATCACACCCACAATCCTTGAAAGCCACCATAGCACTTGGATCACCACGCACCACCTTGTCAAAGGTGCATGGAAACCGAATAAACCATATCTATATCCACAGGTCATTCCGACTTGTAGGCAACCTCACCAATCTTCCTCAACACTCTATATGGACTCACAAACCATGAACTCTATTGTCGACCCTAATCACACTTAAATCCACTTGGTACCATATACCACCATCTCCCCCTTAGGAGATAACCTTTACTCTACCCTCTATCACCCAAAACCTCCAACTCTATTAAGGCGGGATCAAAGCCTTGCTCAAACTAGACCCCTCCAACCAAAGAAAGTTGGAACCACCAAAACCACTACACAACCATTCCCAACCCCACCCAATCTCATTACTAACCTAGTCAAGCAGTGAACTTCTCCAATCACCCTCTTGCTACATCAAAGACTCCCACTTCCCATGATTCACAAGCAACCTCACATACATCAGAATTCACAACATTACCCTCAAATGACTCACAAGCTCTTCCTCACTTTCGGACACAAACCAACATATCAACACCAAGGACCACCATAAACATAACAAGGTAGGGGTTAAAGACCCTATTCGTGAGACCTATAGATATAGCTGGTACATTAGCCAACTAAAAGACACTACGCCAATTTCAACATATCGGAAAGGACACCCAATAACTCAATGAAAATAACTTAGGTCCCGCACCCCTAACTCTTACAAGATGATAAAGGCACTCCTTATAGACCAACCTTTGGGGATTTAATGTATGAGATAAACCTACCATTGATGGCCACATCAATTCCAACAAGTCACAATGCAAAACCTAATGCAATACGAACACGGATCAATACGTATGAACTTTCTAGCAACAATGTACTCACCAAAAGGATAGAAACCAAAGGTTCACATAACAACTCGGGACACACTAGAAGACCACAAGCAGCAAAAGAATAATGAAGGAAATAGTGGCACCCCAACCCACCAAGGCACATACATCTAAGTCAAAGGAACTTCAACAGACCGATAGCAACTTTGGGTGCCTCATCTACCTCTTGCCTCCTTTGAACAACATAGAACCAACTATGTCTTGGAGCATCCCCTTGATCAACATCACCATCTTTACACTTATTTTGAGCATATGAGCAATCCAGAATTTTGTGGCCCATTTAACCACACCCAAAGCATGCACCCATGTTCCTCCAATATGTACCACTATATTCCCTCCCACATTTTGGGCATTTAGGATGCGTCACCCCATCATCTCCTTGGGGCCTTGGTTTTGACACCCCATTCTTAGCAACCCTCTTACTTGGAGGATCCTCGGACTCTAGACCTTGGAAGTCACCATCAAAGCGAGCCCTCTTGGTCTTGTTTCCCCTGCTTTTCCTCAACTTCTCCTCTTCCATTTGTCCGGCGTAAGTCATCAAGTAGGACAAATCCATGTCACTAATCAACATAGTGGACCGACATTCTTCGCTCACCAAATCGGAGACACCCATCACGAACTTGTTCATTCTAACCTTTGGGTCGACAACAAATTGACGAGCACATTAAGAGAGTTAGTTAAACTTGAGAGCATGCTCTCTCACACTCATTAACCCTTGTTTCAAATCCATGATCTCCACCATCTTGGCTTCCCTAAGCTTAAGAGGGAAGAACTGATTAAGAAAAGTCGCCCTAAACTCCTCCCATAGAACAACATTACTTTTTCCCTTCCCCTCCTTCCATTGAGTAAACCATATTTTTGCTACCCCCTTGAGTTGGTAAGCCGCCGACTCCACATTGTTTTCCGATGTAACACCCATGATGGCCAATACCTTATAAATGTCATCAATAAAGTCTTGTGGGTCCTCATCCACCTTTGACCCATAGATCTCCAGTGGGTTGATCCTCATGAATTCTCTCACCCTAGATCTTAGGGTAGGAGTATGAGGGGCTTCGACCCCTTGATTAACTTGATGGGCCATAGCTTGAGCTAGAAAAGTGAGAGCATCCCGGAGCTCACCATGAGCCGTTTATTCCTCGGGACTGCGGGTTCTTCTTCCTCTTGTGTTATGCATGATCTAGCATGGTAGAGAACAATTGTTAAGAGGGATGGAACTTAATTCAACTATAGCATGATTTAGAATATGAAGAAGAGAAACATTTCCTAAAACGTCTCATAGCCTCCTACTCATAGTCACCATGATGAATAAGACTCTAATCGATGTGTTGTGTTGGAATCTGAGGATCTAACAACCTTGTTCTCTGATACCATCTTTGTCATGACCCAAACCTAGGGCCTAGCCATGAATGACGAATAGGGAACCCGAAGGAGCCCCAAACAAGCCTCTTCGCATATCATTATACATCCTTAGTAGCCATAGAAATTAGAATTAACAATAAGAGATAATTAATAAAAGGGGAAGGCGAGACTAATGGACCTCTTTGATACCATAAACATCAAGAAATAAGAGAGTCAAGTCTCATAACATAAATACAGAACTTGTCCAACAACACCTCTAAACTTATAGGAGCAGGAAGACAAGCAACCGAGCTCACCCTCATAGTGAATACATACATCAAAGCAAAGAGTCTAAACACAAAGTTTAGGATCATAGACATTTTCCTCGAAATAGAGGACTCATCAACTAGCTTAAATTGTCATCTTTAGCCACATGGAGGAGGATGATCAAGTGGGGCTCCGGTTCCTACATGGTAACATCATGTAGGCATAGAGTATGCGTTAGTATGTTTGAATGTACTAAGTATAGAGGATGCAAT
>JAPFFP010058050.1:0-27878 GCA_026153255.1 Solanum medicagineum | reverse complement strand
GAGTTTAAGGGTAGTCGGGATGAACATCTTCCACTTATTGAGTTTGTATACAACAATAGCTACCTCTCAAGCATTGGTATGTCTCCCTTTGAAGCTTTACATGGTAGGCATTGTAGATCCCTGGTTGGGTGGTTTGATGTGGGAGAGATGGCTGTGTTAGGCCCGGATAGTGTTATGGAAGCCTTGATGAAGGTGAGGTTGATAAGGGGGAGGGTGAAGATAGCCAAAGTAGACAAAAGTCCTACTCGGATGTGAGAAGAAGAGAACTTGAGTTTAAGGTTGGTGATTGGGTTTACTTGAAAGTCTTACCCATGAAGGGTGTGGTCCGGTATGACAAGAAAGGGAAATTTAGCCCAAGTTTTGTGGGTCCTTACAGAGTCTTGAGGAGATTTAGTAGTGATGGTTATGAGTTGGAGTTGCCTATAGATAAGAATATGGTTCATCCGGTCTTCCATGTTGAGGTAGTGTGTGGGTAACCCAAGTGCTATAGTGCCCTTAGAGGTTGAAGGTGTTGTGGAAGATAATATGACCTATGAGGAGGTCCCGATGGACATATTGGATAGACAAGTGAAGAGGTTGAGGAGCAAAGATGTAGCGTCCGTGAAAGTCCTTTAAAGGAATCAACAAGTTGAAAGTGCCACATGGGTAGACGAGGCAGACATGAAAAAGCAATACCCATATCTCTTCCACTCTACTCAAGCCGAAGGTAATAACTCAAGTCCCATCTCTTATTTGAAGTCTTAAGCTTTAGCCCTCACATCATTTTACATGCATTCATGTTTATGGGTAACAAGTTCATGATGATTATTGACATTCATGTTGAGACTTTTTGAAAATGATGCTTACGTGCATTTGTTGAATTTATGTTAGGGTAAATTCTTCACAATTACTTCTCTTAAGCATGATTCGCTGACATTCTAGGATGAATGTTCCCAAGGGGGAGATATTAAAACACTCCTCACGTGCTTCAGAATGCACCATAATCATAATTTTCATATATCTCAAAATTGATGCGTGATTTCGAAAATTCAACTTCATATTCTCGATCATGGGGAAAAATTGAGTGGGAAGTATGGATAACCCAAATTTTGAAAGACCCATAGTGAAAAATAATTTTCGCTAATTTCATGATTTCAAGTGGTTGTTAGTGCCTAGGGCGCGACGTGCCTGGTCGCACCACCATGTATTTTGAACTCCGCATCTGGTCCGCATCACGGTTGGGGCATGGGCTAGTGTAATATTTTCCTTGGTTTTCTTATTTTGCCCTAGGAATTGATGTCATAGCCCCATGCCCATCTAAACACAAAATCTCCCATACTTAGCCATTTCTCAGCTCTATAGCTCAGAAAACTCTCTCTAAAACCACTCTAAGACTATCAATTCTCTCATTCAAATCTAATGATTTCAAGCTCAATTTTGGTACTCAAGGACTCAATTCAAGCTCTAAGTTTACTTCAAGTTCACCTCAAGGAATTCAAGGTTTACGATTTGTGGGTCCTCATCCATGTGTCCTTTCACCTATGGAGCCCAACCTTCTCTTTTATCAAAATTGCATGTTTTCAGATTGTATTACCATGGGTATCTCTGATTATTAAATATGAACATAAATCAATTGGGATTTTACCAAGTATTGATTGATTATTCACCAATGTCTATTTCAAGCTTGTTCTGTGAATTAATTTTGTCTATTGATACTATGCACATTTTGAAATATGAAACTATGAACCATTATGAGCTTTTGTGATGGATTTCAAGGTACCCTACAAGTTATTGATGATCTACTACGTGATTTACAAGTCAAGTGACTTTATAATGATTAAGGGCTTCAAGCATGTACAGATTTAAAGTGTCTATGATGTTGCAAGTATCAAGTTTAGCCCTATTTCAAAATTTTACCTCTTGTGAGACATTCATGTTAAAGCAAGGGTTAATGTATGATTATGATCTACACTCATGTTCAAGTTAGGCTCATTGTTAGAGGTCAAGCACGTTTATGAGCTAATCAGGGCATGTCGGTTAAGGTCTCTTCCCACATATGTATTATATATTATGCAAGTTAAATGTTTTACAAGCATAGGTTATTACAAGCATTGATCTTACATGTCATATTGAGAGTATATCTATTGCTTACATATATCATTTCGAATATGATGACTTATTTCCTTATGGCATTGCATCCCATATACTTTGTACATTCAAACATACTAACGCATACTCTATGCCTACATGATATCACCATATAGGAACCGAAGCTCCATTGTATCATCCTCCATCACGTGGCTAGTTTGGTTCTCGGGGAAAGCTTTGGTAAGTCCTCAATTCCAAGGATAATATCTACATATTATATGTTATGTTGAGACTCCCTTTTACGTCGAATAGTTATTATTATGAGGGTGAGCTCGGGGAGTGTCTTGGCCCCTGCTCCATTCTGAAGTAGAGGCGTTGTTGGATACTTTGTATGTATATGTTATGAGCTTGACTCTTTTATTCTTTTATGATTACCAAGGACTTCCCTTAGCCCCACTACCCTTTTTAATTATGTCGCTTGTTAATGCTTATTTTGCTTTCGCGACCAAGGATGTGGATATGATATGCTAAGCAGCTTGTTTGGGGTCCCTTCAGGTTCCCCATTATCCATGTCTCATCTAGGCCCTAGGCTTGGGTTTTGACAACCATGACTAGAAGGATGCTTCAACCAACAATACTGGGAATCTTATTTCGAAGGTACCTACTCAGATGGAAATGAGGGGTCGAGGTAGACCAGCCAGAGCCATTGAGGTTCAGTAGACACCTATTACTCTACATACTCCTACCATAGAGGTTGACTTCAAAGGAGCTACCATCATACTCACTCAGCTGGTAGCTGCTCAAAGTTGGAATAAGAGTTCAGAAACTCCTAGTTCTATCTCACAAGAGCCAACAACAACAACTAGAGTGAGAGATTATCTGAGGATGAACCCACCTGTTTTTAATGGATCAAAGGTTGAGAAAGACCCACAAAAATTTATTGATGAGATGTGGAAAGTATTGAAAGCTATGCATGCGACTGAGACAGAGGGAGTTGAATTTGCTTCCTATCAACTCAAGGATTTGGCAAATATCTGGTACAATCAATGGGAAGAACGCCGAGGTAAGGATGTTGAGCCTGCCACTTGGGATAAGTTTGAGGGTGCCTTTCTTAATCACTTCTTTCCACGAGAGTTGAGGGAAGCAAAGGTGGAAAAGCTTGTTAACTTGAAGCAGGAAGGGATGACTATCAAAGAATATAGCCTCAAATACATACAGCTATACAGGTATGCTCCAGAGATGGTCCTCGATGTGAGGTGTAAGATGAGAAAGTTCATATCTAGCTTTGGCAAGCATGTGAAAAAGTAGTGCAAAATGACAGTGCTGATTTCGAAAATGGACATTCTAGGCTTATGGTCTATGCGCAATAACTTGAAAAGGACAAGAAGGGCGATAGGGAGGAGCACTTGAGCAAAAAGTCTAAGTCAGCAGGGCATGAGCCTAGCTAGCATAAGCAAGGTAAGGGGGACAGGTCCTACTTTTAGAAGAGGTCTTCAATCGATGCACAATCTTCAGTGAGTGCACCATCTCCGAGTAATAGATATGATCAAAAGTCTCAGGCTATCAGAATTTCAAAGCTCAAGGTTCTCAAACCCAAGCTAGCGTGACTCAAGGTTTGAGAGCGAAACCACCACGTGGAAAGTGTGCTAAACTCTATCTAGTTGAGTGTCGTGAGGGTCCCAATGATTGCTATAAGTGTGTATAGACAGGTCACTTCCAGAATGAGTGCCGAATGAGGAGGAGAAGTGATAGAGGTAATAAATCTCAAACTTTAGAAGCACCAGAGAGAGGTGCCACACTAATATGGGCGGGGGTACAAAGAGTCTGTATGCGATAGGAAATCGACATGATTCGAAAGTTACACCAGATGTTGTCACGGATATGCTTTGAGTCTTTTCATATGATTTTTATGCTTTGCTTGACACTGGTGCCAGCCACTTTATCATTTTAAACTCCATATGTGGCTAGTAAGTTTGAGATCTTTCCTGAATGTCATCTTGAGCCCTTCAATTTTTCAACTCTTACTAGTGAGTCTATTCTAACTGAAACAATATATAGATATTGCATGGTGTCTATCTATCATAGAGATACTTTGGCATACTTAGTTGAGTTACAGATGGTTGTCTTTGATGTGATTCTTGGCATGGATTGGTTACACGCGTGTTATACCTCTGTTAATTGTAGAATTTGAATTGTCAAGTTCTAGTTTCCAAATGAGCCTATCATAGAGTGGAAAGGTGATTCTATTGGTTTGAAGGGTAACTTTACTTCTTACCTCAAGGCCCGAAGATTGATCTCTAAGGGATGTATCTACCACCTCGTGTGAGTCAAGTCGATGATGTTGAGCATCCTACTCTTAAGTTTGTCCCAATCATGAGCGAGTTTCCTGATGTATTTCCTGCGGATATGCTTGGAGTCCCTCTTGATAGGGAGATCGACTTCTAAATTGATAAATTGATATGCTTCCTGACATCCAGCCTATTTCCATTCTGCCATATAGAATGTCCTCTATGACATTCAAAAAGAGTTAAAGGAGGAGTTGAGGGATTTGCTAGAAAAGGAATTCATAAGGCCGAGTATCTCTCCATGGTGCACTTCGGTCTTATTTGTGCGAAAGAAGGATGGTTACGTTAGGATGTGTAATGACTACCATTAGGTGAATATGGTGACAGTCAAGAATAAATATCCTTTTCCAAGAATTGATGACTTGTTTACTTGTTTGACCGAAATGAGAGTGCCTACTATTTTCTCTAAGATAAATCTTAGATTAGGCTATCACCAACTGAAAGTAAGAAACTATGACATTCCGAAGATGGCTTTTTGAATAGATATGGTCACTTCGAGTTCTTGGTAATGTCATTTGGGTTGACAAATGCACCTGCGACCTTTATGGGACTGATGAATAGAGTATTCAGATAATATCTTGACATATTCATGATTGTGTTCATGGATGATATTCTAGTGCATTCTAGAGATTAGGAGGAGCATGTCAATCACCTATGAATCGCTTTGCATACTCTCAAATATAATGAGTTATATGCAAATTTCTCTAAGTGTGAGTTTTTGCTCAAATTCATGGTTTTCTTGGTCCATGTAGTTTCTAGATATGGAATTCGAATGGATACTCAAAAGATTGAGCCAGTCAAGAGGTGGCCAAGACCAACCTCACCAACTGAGATAAGGAGTTTTCTAGGATTGGCTGGCTATTACTAGAGTTTTGTTGATTGATTTTCTTCCCTATCTACACCGTTGACTAAAATAACTCAAATAAAGGTCAAGTTTCAATGGTCTTACGAGTGTGAGAGAAGTTTCCAAGAGCTGAAGATGACGATAACTACTACACTAGTGTTGACCTTGCCTGATGGGATGGCTGATTTTGTGATATATTGTGATTCTTCCAAAGTGGGATTGGGATGTGTTCTGATACAGAGAAGGGCATAGCCTATGCTTTAGACAACTTTAGAACTATGAGAGGAACTATCCAACACATGACTTAGAATTGGCTGTGGTAGCACTTGTACTCAGTATTTGGCACCACTACATATATGGAGCACACATGGATGTATTCATAGACCACAAGAGCCTGCAATATGTCTTCACCCAAAAAGTGCTTAACTTGAGAAAGAGGAGATGGATGGAATTGCTTAAAGACAATGATATGAGCATCTTCTACCATGTAGGTAATGTAATGTGGTTGCTGATGTTCTTAGCAGGTTGTCTGTGGGTGGCACTGCCCATGTGGAGGAAGAGAAAAAGGAGTTGGCCAAAGAGGTTCACCGACTAGCTTGATTGGTAATTCAACTAAATGAATTGAGTGAAAGAGGAGTTCTGGTGCATAATGGGTTCGCATCATCTCTACTAGTAGAGGTGAAGAAGAAATAAGATCAAGACCAAATTTTATTATATTTGAAGGTAGATATGCATAAGCAGAAAGTGATGGCTTTCACCAAAGGGGGAGATGGAGTATTGAGGTATCATGACAGATTGTACGTTCCAAATGTTGGTGGTGTTTGAGAGCGGATCATGGTAGAGGCCCATGGTTCCGAATAAGCCATCCACCTAGGGTCTACCAAGATGTACCATGACTTGAGGAAAGTCTTTTGGTGGAGTGGAATGAAGAAAAACATTGTTGAGCTTGTCTCCAAGTGACCAAATTGTCAACAAGTTAAAGTTGAGCACCAAAGGCCATGTGGAGTTGCTTACAATTTTTAGATTCTAAAGTGGAAATGGAGATGATTAACATTGACTTCGTTACAAGCTTACCGAGGTCCTGTAGATAGCAGGGTGATAGTTGATTAGATGACAAAATCGGCACACTTCTTAGGGGTAAAGACAGAAGATACTGCAGAAGATTATGCCCGGTTATACATAAGGGAGATTGTCAGATTATATGCTTTGGCCATCATATAAGATAGAAGAGCTCAGTTCACTGCCTAGTTCTGGAAGTCCTTTCAGAAAGAGTTATGTTCAGAGGTGAACCTTTGTACAACTTTTCACCGTCATACTGATGGTCAGGTCGAGCAGACAATACAAACATTAGAGGATATGTTTAGGGCTTGAGTCATTGACTTCAAAGGTAATTGGGATGACCATTTTCTTCAAATTCTGTTTGCGTACAACAATAGATTTCATTCGAGCATCCAAACAGGTCCTTATAAGGCCCTCTATGGGAGGAGATGTAGATCGCCGATTGTATGGTTTGAGGTAGGTGAAGAAGGGTTGATTGGGCCAGAATTGGTACATCAGGCTATGGAGAAGTTAAAGATTATCCAAGAGATATCGAGAACTGCACAAAGTCATCAGAAGTCCTACACTGATGTTAGAAGAAGAGACTTGCATTTGAAGTCAATGATTGGGTGTATTTGAAAGTGTCACCCATAAAGGGTGTGATGATATTCGAAAAGAAAAGGAAACTAAGTGCGAGGTACATTGTCCCTTACAAGATCATAAAGAGAGTGTGCAATGTGGCTTATGAGTTAGAGTTACCCCACTAGAGTTTGTGACCATCCACCCCAGTCTTCCACATTTCCATGCTCAAAAATTGTTTGGGAGACCCACAGTTGGTTGTTCCTATTAAGAGTATTGGAATAAAAGATAGCTTGAGCTATGAAGAGATTCCTATCCAAATCTTTGATCATCAAGTTTGAATGTTAAGAACCAAAGAGATTGCATCTGTCAAAGTATTATAGAGGAACTAGTTTGTTTAAGAGGCTACATAGGAAGCTGAAAAGTATATGAAGGCTAGAAACCCTCACCTATTCGTGACTTCTAATGATGAAATTGATGGTAACAATTCATTTCTACCCTCTGAGTTACTTTTCCATTGTTGAGCTGAGTTCTTTCCTCCGAGTTAATATTCTTCTTTAGTCTATAAGTATTTGATTATGCATACAGTATTTGTGCCTAATGATGTTGTTATAGGTAGTCTTTCAATTCTAAACTTGAGTTGAGGTTGACTTCTAAAGTATGAGTAACTGAGTATTTGAGTTCCTTCTTAATAGGTCTCCTAGTTGCTCATTATTCGAGGACGAATGATCCCACGGGAGAAATATTGTGACACTCTATAACTCTATCCTCATAAGACCTATGCTTCAAGTCTCATTCTTATATGCAAGAAGTGTATTAGGGTCATAAGAGACTTGTAGTACTTATTCGAGTTCAAAACTCTCCTATAAAATGAGTTTCTATTGTTCAAGTATGCAACATTAAAATTTACACGATCATAACTCTTAGCACACAAAATACTAGGTAGCCCATGAGCTACCAAACTAAAACCCATTCAATTAGCTTTCCAACACAAGTAGTTTCACCTTATTTGGAGTTCGAGTCAAAAGTTATAGTCATTTTAATGGAGATTGTCAAGTGCAGAGTTACTCTACAAAATCCTTTTATGTGGCATAAAATGAATTACGACCCGTCTGCTAACTCGTGAGAAAAATTCCTAAAACTTCATATTTTTCCCCAGCCTTTACGAACCCATCTACGAGTCGTTGAACCTTCTACGAGTCATAAAATGGGCTCATAAAATGAACCAAAAACTCTGAAATTGGGCCAAAAGTTTACGGAAAGGTCATTATGGGCCATGAAACTTTCTACAGGCCGTTAATGGGCCCGTAGATGACTTTTTACAGATTTTTTGGAAAGCGTATTTTGGTCTTTTCCCACCCTTTCTAAGTGTAAGATTGACGTTTTTACACCTAAATAAAGCCCTAAACATATCAGATTAATCTTTTTATGCTAAAACACTCTCAAATGTAGAAGCAAGGTTTCAAGAGAGAAAGGGGCTAGGGTTTGGAGACAAACTTTAGAATTCTTCTATTCTCTTTCAACATTTAAAACATCCAGGCATGTAAGGTGAACCGAAATGTGAATTTTGTTCTTCCATGTGCCTTATAAGGAGGATTGATGGTGATGTGAGTAAATTTAGTCTCATGTAGATGTTTCTTCAGGTTTTTTCTTAAAATCTAATGTATTACTACATAAATTTGCTTGAATTATTGCTTTTATGATCTAATTACTTGAATTACATGATTTTACCTTACTACATGAATCGTAGCTTCATTTCTCATTATTTTCCCATAGTTTAATTACATTAGTATGCATTAACATAATTTGAGCCTAAAGAGTCTATGAAATCTCTAATTGCTATAATTCTACATTTGTTCTCCAAAATTTTATGAGTTAGAACATGCATGATCAAGTCCTTATGAGTCAAGAACTGGACCTTAAACTGATGTAGCCAAAGGGTAGATAGTTGATGTGATGAGTTGAGTTGATAAATGTCCAATGAGACTAGATAAATATGTTACCCATAGGGTTCATGTTTTATGAGTGTTTTGAGTCTTGGGAGGAGTATCGCACATCGAAATGGGTAAGAGTAAGTCTAACTCAAACTCAATAACTTCGTAGCCAGTGTAGGAGAGGATTGAATCGTAGAACCGAATGTTTCCTATTGTCCCAAAAAAGGACCTGATGTTACTAATTTTTGATCGACTAATGGGATGTCCTATACCCCCGGCTGGGTATTAGATGGATGTGGAACGATATCGGTTCGTTGTATCATCGCTGGCTCATAGGTGATAGTTGTCGGCTAGAGAAACTTCGAAATAGACCTTGATAGTACTCTGAGTTGATGATGAGACGTAGATGATAGATAAGTAGTCATTGTCTAAATTGTATTCTTATTTAGACTCTTGACATGACGATTGAGTTTTTATATTTCTTGAAATGAGTTATTGAGATGATGTTATTCTTCCTTTATATGTTTCTTTCTGCCATTTACATACCAGTAAATTCAATATACTAACGTCCATTTGGGCTTGCATATTTTCATGATGCAGATACAGGTGCTAGTGGTCATCAGCAGGTACCCTGTTGAGGACCTATTTTGTTTCAGTTGATTGGTGAGTCCTCCCTACTTTTGGAGGACACTACGTTTCTTTTCTATCTTTGAGTTTGGTTTAGTTCATTCTATTTTGAGGTATCCATAGGTCTGTCATTGGTACCAGTTAGTCAGATGTCTAGAGGCTTTATAGACTAGATTGTTGATATAATTAGATGCTATTATTATTGACTAATTTTTTCACACTAGTCTTATTGAGTTGATGGATAGACAATTTGTCCTTTGGCAAATGACATTTTCATTTTATCATTACCTTTCATTTAAGTATTCTTATTCATGGATGTCTACGCTATTAGTATATGATTGAGCGAATGTGATGAGGTCGAGTGGTTTGCTTTGGGGATAACAATAATCTTCGAGTGTTGGCCACGCCAATGGTACCCTCCTTAGGCATGACACCAGGTATAGGGTACTCTACCGGGGTGTGATACTTGTATTGTGTTTGATTAATGTATATTATGGTTTTTAATAAAATTAATTTTGTTTAGTTGTTGCAATGAATTTAAGAAAAAGTATAGGCATCTCCTTGAACTATTATTGAAGTTTTAGGACATGTATTTCCTTCACAGGGCAAGAGAATGTTTCTATTATTCCTAAACTATTTTAAAGTTGAATTATTTACAATCTTAGCACTGATATAGGAGAAAAATATATTTAAAAAATGTTAGTCCTTTTCTATTAATCAAAAATTTTTGTTTTCTTTTTTCTCTCTCTTTTTATAATCATCTCATCTCCTCCTCCACCTCCTTCATTATAAATAGTGATACCACATCTTTTTATCTCCTTCTCGAACCCCACACACACCCCTTCTTCGACACAACAAATATTGTCAAGTTCAACATCACAAATGTTACTTTTTCCTAGCAACCACGTAAAAGAAAAGGTTAAAACTTTGTTTATATAATTATTATATGATTTGTTTATGCACATTTTTTTTTCATTTTCATTTTGTTTCTTTTTATTTTCTTCAACAATTATTTATTGTGTTTCTGAATGAAAAATAGAAATTTTTGTAATAATTTGTTGGTGTTAAAAAATAAGAGGATTTAAAGGTTCGACTTAATGTAAGAATGCATTTTTTTGAATGGTGAAATTTGAAATCGTCATTAAAAATGGAGAGCAAAACTATGGAATTAGTACACCTTATTGATGCCACTTTAGACCTCTACTTCATGCTAAAAAATTATTGAAATAAGGGATACTCTTTCAATTTTTTAATGCTTTTTATTGATTATGTATTTTCTTTTTTACAGAGTATATTTAATTTCGGTTCAATTATTGCATGGGTCAACGGGCTTTGGGCCTGTTTTTTCATATTTTTGTTCTGTTATCTTTCATTAGTCTAGCCTAATATGTAATTTTATTTATTAATAAAACGAGCCTAGTGCTCAATTATAAAAAAAAAATAAAATAAAAAAGGAGTTGTCTTGTTGCAGTTTAAAATTCTTGCTTCAAAAATAATATTTCAAAAGTATTTTTTATTTTTACTTATTTTGAGTCTTTGGCCAATACTTTAATTATTGAAATTAAGAAAATTATAATTGGTCAAATGATGTAAAAGAAATTATACTATTCATTATTGTAGAAAAAAATTACAACTGTCATTCTTGTTTTAAACCAGTGCAAGCAGGCACAAAGAGTAAACTAAATTTTTACAAATATTCAATAAAGAACATGTGATTTGTTACTATTTATAAATATTCAAAATAACTAACTAGTGATTTTTCTTATGAAAACAAGAGATACTTTCAATTCAGTTTTTTAATTCAAAATATATTTAGGCTCAAGAATGTTTTACTTTTTGAAAAAGATGACATACAGAAAACCCTACATGTTGTTTTCATGGAGTAAACAAACAGAAAAACATTATAAAATAAATAATCCAGGCTTTGATATCAATGATGAATCTTATAAAATATTTAATTAACAAAATCATTAAGTATATTTACTAGTCAATTATTGTAATTATATGTATATATGTCATGCCTCTAGGGCCGTCTTAAGCACTAGGTCACTAAAGCCATTGCTTGGACCCCATATTTTTTGGGCCCCCATTTTTTTTTTTAAAAAAAATGTATTTATATATGTTATTAAAAAAAATTTATATTTTAAAATATTTTAAAAAAAACGTGTAGAAGTACCAAAAAAAAAAGAAAGAAAGAAAGAAACACAAAGAAAAAAAAAGAAATAGCCATTAGTTCCTCCCCAAGGAAATAGAACAATTTTGGGAATAACTTCCTTATGTCTGAAATTGTGCTTATTTAAATTTCTCCTAATATTATTAATTTGTTTTTATACGAGTATTATTTATCTTATACTTATTCTTTTATTCTCTTTTTAAGTATTTTTATATTCTCTCATATAAAAACTTTTGTTTTACTATTGCTTACAAGTTACTAAAGAATTGCTCTTTGGTATTTCTTCAAAATTTCAAGAAGTGCTTGAAGGAACTCAACACTACTATTTCGATATTCTTATACATCATATCAAATTTGTGAAACAGGCTTTATCATTCTAACTTTATTTTATAGTTTTTCTCTAAAATTTATTATTGTTTATATTCTTAGTTCATAAGTTCATATATTCTTGTTTTAGTTGTTAAAATGTATTTAATTGAATTATTTAAATATGTCAACTATAAAATATGGTTCGTGTTTTACAAAAAGAGAGAAAAAGAGAAAACTTGAAGAATTAAATAAATTTTAAAAAGGAGCCCTTGAAATTTTTTTAACAAATAATGAAAATCTTGGATCAAAAAATATGGGAGGATGTTCTTCAAGTGAACAAGTCACTAATGGAATTGAATTAGACGATAATTATATTCAAGAAAAAAATCTAAAAAAAGAAATTGGTGAAAAATATGATGTAGTTCCCGATAATAAAAACTCTTAAATAATTTAAATAGTTGCATCTCTAAAAATATATATGATCCAAGTCAATGGAATAATGTAGATACAAATCCAGGTTGATCGTTTCTCACTTCCATTCTAGAATGTCAAAATTCTGGGCCAATCCACACAGTCTATGGTGTTCAACCTTGACCTGTTGACAATTAGGATACTTAGAAACAAATTTTGCAATGTCCCTCTTCATTCCATTCTACCAATAAACTTCTCTCAAATCGTGGTACATCTTGGTGGAACCAGGATGAATGAAATATCTGGAGCTATAAGCTTCAGCCATGATCCTTTCTCGAACACCATCAACATCGGACACACACAACCTACCCTGGTATCTAACACCCCATCTCTTCCTTTGGAGGAAACCATCACCTTCATAAGATAGAAGAATGGTGGCTTGTCCTTGGAAGATAGGACTCACCACAACAAGCCAAAAGTTGAGATCCTAACTAAAGTAGTATGGTGGATGATCATAGTCCTCGGTCCCTACATAGTGAGATCATGTAAGCAAAAGCATGCGTTAGTACGTTTGAATGTACTAAGTATGCGGGATGCGGTGCATGTAACTTACCAAGACCTGCTTATGAACCGCTTCCTTCAATTGGAACAAGACAGGATCTTGGTCTTTCTTTTCCTTCACTTCTGACACTAAGGACAAAGCAGAGCCATTCTGAATATTGACCCCGCCTTCTTTGTTCTCCTTAAGTTGCATTCCTAGTCGAGCCAGTCTATAAACTTCCTTAGCCAATTCTTTCCTCCCTTCCTCCATATGGGCAGTACTACCCATACACAACCTGTTAAGAACATCATCAACAATATTAGCCTTACCTAAGTGGTAGAGGATGCTCATATCATAATCCTTGAGCAACTCCAACCATCTCCTCTATCGTAGGTTGAGCTCCTTCTAACTGAACACGTGTTGCAAACTCTTGTGGTCAGTGAACACATCCACATGCACTCCATACAAATAGTGGCACCAGATCTTGAGTGTGAATACCACCACTGCCAACTTGAGATCATGAGTCTGATAATTCTTCTCATGGATCTTAAGTTGTCTGGAAGCATAAGCTACCACCTTCCCTCTTTGCATTAGCACATAACCCAGTCTAACTCTGGATGCATCACAATATAACACGAAGTCTCCTGTCCCATCGAGCAAAGTCAAAGATGGTGTTGTAGTCAATCTAGTCTCCAACTGTTGGAAAATCTTTTCACATTCCTCAAACCACTGAAATTTGGCTTTCTTCTGAGTTAGCTTAGTCAATGGTGCTGACAAAGAAGAGAAGCCCTCAACAAATCTATGATAGTATCCGGCCAAACCCAAGAAGCTTCTTATTTCCATTGGAGAGGTAGGTCTAGGCCAATTCTTAACCATTTCAATTTTCTGAGTATCTACCTGAATACCATCTCCTGAAACAACATGGCCTAAGAAAGCCACGGACTTGAGCCAAAACTCACACTTTGAGAATTTTGCATACAACTCATGGTTTTTGAGTATTTGCAAAACCACTCTAAGGTGATTATCATGCTTCTTTTCATCCTTTGAATATACTAGAAAATCATCAATAAACACGATCATGAACATATCAAGATATGTCCTGAATACCCTGTTCATCAAATCCATGAAAGCAAAGGGTGCATTTGTCAACCCTAAAGACATGACCAAAAACTCAAAGTGGTCATACAGTGTCCTAAAGGCTGTCTTTGGAATATCTCTTTCCCTCACCTTCAGCTGATGGTAACCTGAGCTAAGGTCTATCTTGGAGAAACTAACATCACCCTGAAGTTAGTCAAAGAGATCATCTATCTTGGGAAGAGCAGCACCCTGAAGTTAGTCAAAGAGATCATCTATTTTGGGAAGAGGATACCTATTCTTTATGGTGACCTTGTTCAGTTGTTGGTAGTCCATACACATTCTGAGAGACCCATCTTTCTTACGTACGAATAGGACGGGAGCACCCCAAGGTGAGACACTAGGCCTTATTAAACCTTTCTCTAACAAGTCTTTCAATTGTTCTTTCAATTCTTTCAACTCTGCGGGGTCATTCTACAAGGTGGAATTGAAATGGGTTGGGTCTCAGGAAGAACATTAATCCCAAAGTTAATCTCCCTGTCAGGAGGGACCCCGGGTATATCCTTAGGAAACTCATTCACAATTGGGACTGACTCAAGAGTAAAGTATTCAACATCATCAGACTTAACTCACATGAGGTGGTAAATACAATCCTTGGAGATCAACTTGCTAAGATAAGCGATAAACTTGCCCTTAGGTGCAATAGAACTCCCTTTCCACCCTAGAAAAGGCTTATTAGGAAATTGGAACTTAACAATTCAGGTTCTACAGTCAACAGAAGCATAATAGGCGTGAAGCCAATCCATGCCCAGTATCACATCAAAATCAACCATTTCCAATTCTACCAAGTCAGCTAGGGTGTATCTATGATAAATGGACACTACATAATTCCTGTAAAATCTCAGCTAAGACAAACTCGCCTATAGGAGTGGATATAGCAAAAGGTTCAAGCAAACACTCTAGAAGAATCCCAAAGTTACTAGCCATATAAGGAGTCACAAAAGATAAAGTGGTACTCGTATCAAGCAATGCATAACAATCAAAGGTAAAGACTCGAAGCATACCCGTAACAACATCTGGTGCAGCCTCCTGATCCTTTCGATTAACCATAGCATAAAGACGATTTGTCCCGCCTCCTATACCTATAGCAGTACCCTCTGTTGATTTCCAGGTGGGGATGCTGCGGAGGATTGTGGTCTGCTGCTCCCTTCACCCTATATCCTCTTCGGACACTTAAATTGGAAGTGACCATCTTACCCACATGAATAGCAAACATCTCTAAGCACACGACACTCACTTAGATGAAGCTTACCACACTTGTCACAAGATGGCTTTCCCTTCACACCTTGGGTCACACTAGCCTGAGATTGTGTACCCTGGGCCTTGAAATTCTGATAACCTTGAGACTTCTAATCATACCTATTTGGCTGAACGAGCACACTCACTACATAGGGTGCATGATGGGAAGATCTTCTCTGAAAGTAGGACTTGTAACTCTTATTCTGCCTCTGCTGGCTAGGCTCATGCCTTGCGGATTTTGCCTTTCTGTTCATCTGCTCCTCTTTATCTATTTCTTGTCCTCCTCTGTTTGTTAGGCATACACCATGATTCTGGAGATGTCCATGCCAGGGATCAACAAAGTTGTCTTATACTCTTTCTACACATGTCTGCCTAAACCAGATACAAACTTCCTCATCCTTGTCCTCATGTCTTGCACCATCCCCGAATCATACCTGCACAGCTTAATAAACTTAAGGTTGTACTCCTTAACAGTCATTCCTCATTGTTTCAGGTTCATGAACTCATCCACCTTCGCCTCCCTCAACTCTTGAGGAAAGAAATGGTCAAGAAAAACAATCTCAAACTCCTCCGATGTTGCAGGCTCCACATTCTAAACCCTTACTCTCCTCCCATTGGTTGTACCAAACATTAGCAAAGTTCTTTAATAGCTAGGAAGCATGTTCCACTCCCTCAACCTCATCAGCATTCATTGTTTTCAAGACCTTGTACATTTCATTGATAAATTTCTACAGGTCCTCTTCTACCTTTGACCCCGTATACACTGGCGGGTTCATCCTCAAGAAGTATCTGAGTCGAGTTGCAGTTGAGGGATCCTGTGAGTTAGAACTAGGAGCTTGAGGACCTTGGCTATTACCTTGGGAGGCCACCAACTGAGTTAGCATGGTAATGGCTCCCCTAAACTCTGCCACAATAGTAGGAGCTGGCTAGAGCTATGAAGGGGCGTCTGTGAGAGCTCAGTAATCCTAGCATGTCGTGCCCGTCTCCTTCCCTCTGTGTGGACCGGGACCTCAGGTAGAGTGTTCTCAGCAGCTGGGGCTGTGACATCTCTCTGAGTGGTTGTCCTCTTTGGTGAAATTTTTGTAATTGTATAATGCACGAGTTAAAATAAGATTTCGATGAAGTTAAACTCTATTGCATGAGTTTATATCATAGAAGAAGGGTAACAGTTCCTAATATCCTATAGCCTCCTACTTATGAAGTGTGATGCACAACACACCCACAAACAAGACTATACTAGACACAGCTTCATAGACTCCCTAGGACACTCAAACTCAGTTTGTCATGCCCCGGGAGGATACCCTAGTCGTAATTGGCACTCAAAGACTATTGCTAGCCCCCAAGCAAACCACCTAGTCTCATCGCATTCGTTCAATCATTTCATTAGCAGAAGATAACAAGGAAAGAACTAACTATCAGTGGGCTATAAGCTATCAACTCTGTCTATCATAAAGAATATGAGTAGAAGGAACAATCTCAGTATAAAGAGGGAAAAGGGGGGAAAAGAACCCTAAACATCAACCATCATATGTCTATGTCTATGAAGCCTCTATAACTACTGCCTAAGAAGGTACCATGAAAGGCCATGGCTACCACAATCAAAGAAAAATGAAAGCAAGTAAAGATGTCCTCCTGAAGCCATGGGAAGTCTCACCAAATCTAGGTCAAAGAGCTCTGAACCTCAATGATTCGCCTGCTGAAGTTCTTTGTCTACAAAATCTGCATCATCAAATGATGCAGCGCCAAAGGGGTATTAGTACGTGGAATGTACTATATGTAAAATGGGCTAAAGTAAACAACGTGGGCTATACAATAATAAATGACATCAGCTTATCAAGCACTCAACCTCAACTCAGAGTAAGGAATAGGACTCTATCACATCACCATCCATCAAGACATCATACTATCACATCAACCTCGGAGTACTATCAACATGAAATCTATCTAGGAGTTTCTATAATTGACAACCATCACCTATGAGCCAATAATGATACAACGAAAAGATGTCATTACTACATTCATCCAGTACCTTGCCGGGATAAAGGACGAGTCTATCGGGGATCCCAAAAGAAGACTGTCAAGTCCTCTGCGGGACAAAAGAAACATCATCTTTCATGGTCTAATCCTCTCTTACGCTGGCCACGTAGTTAATGAGTGCGAGTGGGATTCACTCTTACCAATTTTGATGCTAATACTCCTCCCATGACTCAACTTGCTAATAAAACTATCAATCCATCAAGAACTTCCATCACCTAGCCTTTATGGGCAGGAACGCCCACCTCACCTCATCATCTATCAACTCAAAGAGTGGGGATTGTTCTTTCAAAGCTAAATTCAACCTCAGTTAGACCCTAAGGACACTAATTCCATCAACTTCAGCCATCAACCTACTCATCTCAAGACTCAAACCACAACAATCAATTCAGTCAGACAATCAAGGCTCTAGACATTACCCCTAAGTTCATTTTTGAAGTCTTTAACAGGGAATTCATGTAGGGTAAATACGTAATCACATAATAATACATGTAAACGATTAATTCAAAGTATGATGTTCATCAATTTAAGATAATATATAGAAATTAAACATAAATTTCAAGAAAAGCCTCAAGAATTGCAACCCAAGACCAATCAACCATCAATTGTCAACTTACTACATTCATTGAGGCACATGGGAGAACAATCCCATGTTCTGGGTAGCCTTTACATACCTGGGATGAATATTGTACGAATCTTCAAGGAAATCTTGAATTTGAACCTTGAAATCCTCAAGCTATCTCTTCTTCTCCTCTCAGAATCTACGCTTAGGCTTAGAAGATCGTACAAATTTAGGCTTAAAAATACGTTATAGGGTATTAAAATAGGTTGGAAATACCCAAAATATCCTTCTCAAAATTAAAAGAAATATTCGTCACCAATTATACTGGTCCATGACGCGGACCCATCGCGCATTAGTGTATTTCGAGAGTTTTCGATCTCCATAAAAAATTAAAGAAAAAATATATGTGTGGGTCCGTGATGCGGCCCTGTCCCGCCCTCACTATTTTTGGTCAAACTTACGAAATTTATTTTTTGACCCGGTTGCTCTTAAATCAGTCGAGACCATTTCTCCACTCGATTTTTTGCGTTGATCGCAAATTCGATCTCAGATTTCCCATTGATGCTTTGAAAGACGATTTATTCACATGATTACGTTTTAGGGGCGTTTCAAAAATTTTACGTGGTGTTACATTTTTAGATTATTTAGGGTCTTTTATAAATACCCAATAGGTCTTGCCTCTCATTAATTCTTACAATTTCTTGGGAGCAAAATTAGAGAAGAGAAAAACTAAAAATCAAACATTTTATCAATGTTCTCGAGTTTCGAGCAATATCATAGTGTTGGATCAAGTTCGTCCATGCATCCAACGTCTATGTTTCCTTTTTAATTGGATATTGAGTTGAGTCAAAACATAGTTTTTGAATTTCGATTGAGTTAATTCTTCTTTAGAGTTTAATGTAATTATGCATTGAAGTTATTATTATTTTATTATTGAAATTATTATTCGTGATTACTTTCCCATGAACCCAAGTTGAGTTGATGATCATGAATTTTCCACGCATTATTTGATGTTAAGATTCATGATCTTTATCCATTAAATAAAGTATTATTTTAATCCAATATTTTGAGTAAAGATGATGATTTTCTATGCATTGATAAAAGAAGTGATTTGAGTTAATATTATATATATGTATTCTATTGAGTCTAAAGAATGATATTTTGAGAAAGAATTTGATGAGAAGTAAATGATTTGCAAAGAATATTTTATGAAAGAGCATGTGATTTGTTGTCACGACCTGATTTCTCATGACGTGATAGCACCCACCCTACCCCAACAATTGGTAAGCCAATCTGGTAGCCCAGAGCCATAGGAAATGGGCTACCCAATGGAGGACAACCCTAATAAGTGAATATTGCAACAATAAAGATTATTACTACAAACATCAAAGAAAATAACAAACAAAAACCTACCCTAAGACCTAATATCAGTCAGTATTCGAACTTCTAATACATAAATAAGATTACAAGGCTTTTCAAATACAATATCAATATAGACTATCTCTAAATAAAAAATAAAGATGAGTCCAAATGTAGTAAGATAAAATCCTCTTGCTCTGCATGAAAAGAAGTCAATAGTGGGCACTTGCACAATGATCTGTAGAGGACAAAAGTATAGTATGAGTACCAAGCAAATAGTACTCAGTAGGCACACTCCAACTGAGCTCCATAGATAAAAACAAGTATAAATATCATGAGAATAAGGAAAGTAAAGCGCAAGCAATAAGATACCAACTCTAATAATAAGTAATTAAGGTATACATGATGACAAAAAGAAGTCAGGAGGCGTACCTAGGAGAATTAGGTCTACTATGTATTAGCAAGAAAGACAGGTCGTGAAATCGAAACGGCAATACTAATGAAAGAAAAAATACAGAGTCTAGGCTAATCCATCAACTTAGGAACCAGTTCAAACCAACATAGATGGGCACATACTTAAGCTCAAAAGAAAAAATTACACCTATCATAGCTATCAAGTCCCTACAAAACAAAACAACGCAATACGTAAAGATATAAGCAAACAAAACTAACTGGTGTCCCATACCACCGATGGTACAAGCAACAAATAGAATCTTGACTGGCAGTCCATACCATGGGGGGACCATATAATAAATAATATACTAGGGATGATGATGCATGTGAATGCAATGCATGATACCTCTCCACCGTACATAACCAAGTGTCATATGACCTACTCTTTAGCCCAGCCAGTGAGGTAGGACCCGTGGCACCGTCAATCTAATTTAGTATGTCATCGGCCAAGAGTCCTATGGGGTCTCAAGAAACAAGTAGGCATTGCTTGAACCCCTACCAACTCTTACCATAATTAATATCTCCGTCAGTGATATTGAAGGAATATTAGTGGCCAAATGCACAAAAGGGCGTCTGTCACAAACCAGACCTATTTTCTAGGAATGACATGGAGAATGGGAACCTGAGAGTCCAAAACAAGCCTCAAAGTATCCTTATTCACATCATCGGTTCGGAAGTGTACACGAATAATAAACACATAGGTCTAAGGGATGGGAAAGTAGGAATCACGCTATGAGGTTGTCATAGGGAAAGGGATTAATACGGATTCACTTAATACGTAGAACATAAATATTAAGGGGCGGGTAAGTATGACTCACTCAATGGGGACAATTCGAGATTTAGAATCTTTCACAACATATCATAATACTCATCGCCAATCCACATAATTATATCCAATAATAGTCATATCCATAAGCATAATCTGCAAACACAACACTTAGCATGGAGACGTAAAAGAGTCTACGAGATGTCCAACAATGCCTCTACTTATAAGATAGGACGAGGGTCAAGACATATCCTCGGCTCAACCTCTAAGTAAATAACATAAACAAAAGCACCATAGGTATAGGAATGGTGGTTTGTCCTTGGAAGCTAGGACTCACCACAACAAGCAAATCTCAAGATCCAAGCTAACCATTGTACAGTGGATGAAGGTAGTCCTCGATCCCTACATAGTTAGACTGTAACGACCTAGCCCAACACTGTGAAGTATTTTCCACTCTTGGGGCAAGCCCATCACGATTTGTCCCTTTAGGCTCACCCCAAAAGACGTCTCACAGTATATAGACTAGTCCTTTACTTATATACCCAGCATCTCTCTTGTGTTTTGCTGATGTGGGACTTTTTATCTCAAGATAGATTGTTACATAGATCACGTAGGCAAAAGTATGTATTAGTACATTTGAATGTACTAAGTATGCGGGCATGAAATGCATATGACTTAGCAAACCTGCATTCAATGTTAGATGAAAAGGGCACATAATATAGAAAGAGGTATATAGCAAGAGATGTAGTGTACAATATGCTATGAAACCAATGATGCATGAAATGCAATAGTACTCATATAAAGTGGGGATGAGACGTCAACCGACATATAAGACCATACGAGATATTACATGGAATCCCAATGTTATCCCCACACCAAAAAAGAGGTGGCCTACTTGCCAAAGCTAAACTATACTTCTCCTTATGGGCCTCCCATTTCGGAGAAGTGACCTTTCTTACAGGCATCCTATTTCGGTAAGGGTTATACATATACCTATGCTAGTATATATTTCAAAGAAATGGATAGGACCCTCGGGGATAGCCTTGACGCCCCCAATCCATCGGTACTAATTCATCATCCCACAAGAGTATGTATACGTATACATTCTTTCAAAAGAGATGCAAGTCATTTCAAATTTCAATGCATACTTAGGCTTAAAAGTCAATCATCATTAATATAATTCATACTTGGGCTCAAATGTCAAATCATATTTAATATCGTACTTCTCATGTATAGGAATAGCTCATTCACATATACATAATGGTGGAAGCACCCAAAATGCTCAAAGAGCAATAACATAGATATTTATGTGATCACATTCTTGTCATAGCCATATGAGTGAGCTTAAACCACCAATTTATTTTCAAAACATATGTGAGCTTAACCTAGTATTTCATTTTCACCAAAATTCAATGTTCATGAATGCCTATGCTATGAATGATATGTGAATAGCAATGGATAATATAGATTCAATCTAAAATCAAAAATATGAAATTCAAGTAAAGCCATAAGTAAAATCCATATTCAAATCATAATATTGATTACCCATGCTTAGATCAAGCTTTAAAGGGACAATGCATATTCAAATATTCATAATAATCATATAGATCAACATGTTAGGGCTTAAATCAACTTAAAATCAACAACAAAGCATAGACCATACTTCAAGTGAATTTATTAAAACAAACTTTTCAACCCATATTTAAAGTAAGAAAAATTTCATGAAAATCAATTGAAAAGAGTTTGGGTCTTCTTGGTTGAAAGGGACCAATAACCAATCCCACATACCATAGTTAATGAAGAAGATTCAAGAAGAAATTTGAAGAAGAATGAGCCCTTCCTTGATTCCCAAGCTCGGATTCACAAGAGTCCTTTGAGAGAGTTCTTAAGAGTGACTAGAGAGAATTTTAAGTGTGAGGAATGAGTTTGAATGAGAGGAATAAAGTGTAGGTTATTTGAAAGTCTTAAGGTAGCATAGAAGGTCACAAAAGATCCTTAGAATAAACCATAATCATGAAAATGCCATATATGAAACGAGTTGAGAAGTTGCAGTTGCGTCTCAGGGAGGACCCATATAGTCCATGATAGGTCATACGGACAATATACATAGTCCATGATCCGACACTTAGAAAATTTTCACTTAACGAAGGTCCAAAACAGTAATCTCATACTTAGAAGAAATTCAATGTAGGCACCCATACGGAGGGTGGTACAGACCGTACCAAGCCACATGGTCCATGTGCCTCCTCTTTCCCACTCAAATAGAAAAAAATTCCTCCACGACAAAGTTCCAAGATGGTGATCTAATACTTAGAAATATTTCACTTCGGAACCTATACGGAAGGGCATACAGATCGTACACGCCATATAAACTGTATACTTGGCCATCCCACTTTATTTAGGCTCAAAACTGTGGAGTCTCAAGCCCAATCTACCATACGATTCTCCACTCGAATCGTATCGCTTTACACTATCCGTGTGGGGTCCAAACATGGTATGGCTTGGTCCCAAACTCCACATTAAGGCCCTCAGACCTCACACAAGGCCAAGGGCTACTCCAAGGAGGCTCCACATGGTGCGTATAGCCTCACACGGACCATGTAGGCTACCATAGAGCGTCACCTTGTTCTAAAACTTTCTAGAACCAAAATTTTCAAGCTCCATTAAGGTCGTACAATGTTCAGGTCCTTACATCATCTCCCCATTTGGAACATTTGTCCATCTTCGCAGTCTGACATCACTAACCGCTACCTAATGTCCCAGTACAATCTCCCCTAGGCCCAGTTCGATTGATTAGATGAGAATACATCAATCGAATCATTTTAATTAATCTCTTTTCCTAATCACTACTACCGTGGTCTAGTAAGTAACACTAGACGGGTTCTAATATTGGCCACCATCAGAAACCGTGCAGAAAAAATAGAGTTAATTAATACATGCATGCACATTTTTCAATAATTATGAATTATCTAGTTTTACTTTGTTAGTTCTTCATGGTCCCCACAACCCTAGTTGTGGATTTAGCTACTCATGATTTGTGTAGATGGAAGACTTATGATTTTGAATAACATAATAGAGCATTTACACAATTGAAGTAAGCACAAGTAAATCCAAGCTTCAATGAGAATCACAAGATTGTAATTAGAAGATCAAATCAAAGTTTACAAGTGTTTCTCAAAACTCTCCAATGTTTTCTTTACTCTATCTCACTATATTTCTGTCAACTCTTCGACCTCTGTAAGAAAAATAACATAAAAACCTATTTATAATGTTTAAAATACATGTCCTAAATAAAATAGGATAACTGGGTAGGCACGTCTCGCGAGATGCTTTACAAGTCGTATAGTGTTCCATGGCTCGTAATCGGGCTTCCGTACTTTCTTGCTGTAAAATTGGACTAGTATTCTATGATACCCCTCTACAGCCCATAAAGTGTTCTATGGCTTGTAGGGGGTTTCATCTAATGAAACTTCAGAAAGTCCTCCTTCTCTGATTCTCAAGGCATGAGACTTGATCTACGACTAATAAAATAGTTCACGACCCGTCTGTATGTTCATAGAACAAACTTCAGAAAATCCGTCTCTCACTAGAATTGTACACGAAACCTACTTCACAGCCCTAGAATGCTCTACAGCCTGTAAAGGGTCTCTTACATCCTCAAAATCAGCAACTTTTGCATATTCTTCCTAAAATCAGGCCAACCCTAAAATCCTGCAAATCAAACACAAAACACATAAAACCCACTAACATTGCATAGAGAAAACACAAAATTCCATGCTTTAAGCATCAAGAGTGTTGTATTATGACAGCATATTAACACCCTCAACTTAAAGTTGTTGTTTGTCCTCAAGCGACAGACTCAATCTGTGTAAGCAACACAATAACACACAGACCTCAACCTAATGGCATACATCATATCAAACTTAAGCATAGATACCCAAACCACTTTTCAAAACAAAATTAAATAGCTATCCAGCAAACCAATACAGATTAATACATGCGACGATACAACTATGACAAGTGAGGTACTATCAACAAGCGACAATCACTGAATATGTCTAATGTTAACAATGCAATGTAAGTGCCCTTACAGAAAGAAGTCTCATATCTCACTCTTAATGATGTTTTCATGTATAATATTAGGACTATGCAAAATCACTCACCCTCACAAAAGATATTCATGTACCATGCCCAATACCATAGGCTTGCCCTTATGCTCATGACTATACCTTTCACTACTTGGACTAGGATCACTTTAGGACTTTATAGGCTTGTAATGTAGGCGCAGGGTTTGCTATGATATTTTGGGAACATAGCGACTAAAGGCCATCCTTGACACTGTATTTTTCTACATTGTTGCCCTACCAACACTATTACTTTTAACTCCATTCTCCCTTTTCTCCTATTTCAAACTTTTCTGGGTGTTCTCTTTTCATTTTTCAACTTTTTGCCTTGCTTTTACATTTTATTTTTCTTTTTAACTCATAACTAAGACATCACTTATTTTTCTTGCACCTAGTACATGATTTTTCTCCCTTTTCCTATATCACTAACTTTCCCCCTCATTTCATGTTTCACCTTTACAACAGCTACCCTCAACTTAGGCTTTTGGCCTGAGTTGAGGTGTACATTATTCATCCTTAGAACTGGGGATACTTTTGGCAGCCATCCTGAACTTAGGCTTTTTGCCTCAATCAAGGTGCACAATGTTCAAGGACCAGGGTCAATTTCAGTTTTTTACAACAAATAAGGCAAGGTTAATTAGGTTGTTTACAAAGAATAAGTACATGTCAGGCTCAAACATTAGGACCAAGGGATATTCTGCAAATTTGATTGGTTACTTAGGCTAAGTGGACTTCTAAGAACGATGGCCTAAGATCCTTTCCTAATAAAATTAATCTGCAATCTAACTTAGAGTAACAGGCAAGTTCTGAATTAGCACACGACACATGAATTTACCAAATTAAGCTCACACTCACTTGGCATTGATTACATTATCAACAAAAGACTCTCAGATCATGCTTTTTATCTAAATTTATCCTCACTTATTAGAATAAGCTCTATGAACACACTTAAACATGCATGGTTGCTATCTAGACTAACTAATCAAAATTTGGTGGGTATCACTTGTCATAAAAAACACAAAAACATGCATATGCTACAGATATCAGTACTATATACTACAAATACTACCTAAAAATCCTAAATATGTCAGTTTAACAGAAAACAAATATCCATAGGAAAAAAGAACACAAGCAATAAAACCCCTAAGATTAAAAAATTGGTGTAGTTATGGCCCCAAGCTACTCAGACTTCACTGAGCCCATAACTACCAACACCCTATTGAAAAAGAGGTGCATTTTCCTTAATGCATATAATCAAATCAAAATAAATTATTGGGGTCAAAAGAACATACCTGGGCAACTAAACATCGAATTCCACCTTGGGTTGCCCCCCAAAGCAGTGTTTGATTTAATATCATGGCACAATGTGTAAAACTTGGTTACTCACAGTTCACCAAGTGCCCAAACCTCATTCTTCAAATCATCTGGCCTCTTCATTGACTAACAGAAATTGAACACAACTTCTTCATCATTCAATCTAACCCTGAGTTGACTAGCTTTCATATCTACGAGTGCTCAACCAGTGGCTAGGAATAGTCTTCCCAAGATGATTGGAACATCTTATGTTGACTTCATGATCTAGGATCACAAAGTCTACGGGGAATATGAACTTTTCAACTTTGAAAAGCACATCATAGAGTATCCCTAGAGGCTTTTTCACTGTGGGGTCAGCCATCAAGAACCGCATGCTTGTTAGAATAGGGGCTCCTAATCCTAACTTCTTGAAGACTGCAAGGGGCATTAGATTAATGCTGGCACCTAGATGAGATCTTCTCACTTTTGGACCAAGTACCTCGTAGCAATTTCACTGAAATATTGAAGCTCTTGAGAGAGCTCCTCACTCACAGTATGCTTCTTTGTAACCAAGTCCTTCATGTATTTTGCATACCATTATATCTTCTCTAATGCCTCAATGAGAGGGATGTTGATGGAGAGTTGTATCAGCATGGAAAGAAAGTGCTTGAACTTGCCTTCCTCTTCCCTCTTTTTAATTCTTTGAGGGAAGGGAGGAGGAGGCCTAGGAATTGTCTTCAACTTCTTGGAGCATCAAAAGCTTCACTCACCCCATGGTTGCCACAATCATCTCTGGTATCTGCATCTTTGACCAAAACTATCTCATCTCGAACATCATCCTCATCAACTAGCATAGGAGGATCAATGGTGCTCTTGCCACCACGAGTAGTAACCGCCATGCACTACCCTTCATGCTTAGGATTCTGAATTGTGTTGCTAGAGAGTGTACCCCTCTAACGCTGATTAAGTTGAGTCGACACTTGATCGAACTATAGCTCAAGCTATTTGATGAAAATAGAATGAGACTCGATTTTCATCCCCCTTAGAGTCTCATCCTATGTCTAAGCTTTTTTCAACAAACAATAAAGCATCTCTTCAACTCTTGAGCTACTCGCATCTGTGTCACAGTTATATGGTGGCACATAAGGACAATTTCTATAACTATCTTTACGACCCCAATCTACTTCTCTGTCTTAGCCCCAATTCTAGTCATAGTATCCTCCTTAGTTGTCTCTCAAAGCTCCATCTCGATTGAAATTCTGACTTTGGTTTCCTTGACCGTGGCACCAATAGTCCTGATAGGACCATTGGGCATTGGTCTGGAAACCCCACATCTAGTCAGCAATAAAACAAGTGTCATCCTTATAGTAGGGATCATCATACATGGGTGCACACAGAGGCTGAGCAACTGCATTGACTCATTCCTAATTCTGCTTCATCATCACCTCCATACATGTATGGATTCGGGCAAGCACTTGCATAATCTCTTTATTTATCTTAGCTAGCTCCGAACCAATACTGACAACACATGAACTTTTTGTAGATGCTCTGTCCCTTTGCCCCCGTGCACGATTGGTCTTGACCACTCTCTCCATCTTTTCAGTAATCCTTGCAAATGGTTGATCTAAGAACATGCCCCCATAATGGTATCAACACAAGCTTGACTATTTTCATCAAGGGAACGGTAGAAGATCTCCCCCAAGACATCATCGACAATTTTATTCTCTGGGACACTCCTCAAGCACTTCGTAAATTGCTCCCATGTAGTATTGATCGAGTCACCAAGAAGTTGCTCAAAGTTATTGATTTAATCTTTCAACTTGAGCTTCTTTGATATCAAGAAGTAGCTCTCCAAAAAGGCCTTCTGCAATTCAGCCCAACTGGTGATCGAACTTTGCGGGAACTCAGATATCCATAGTTTTACATTGCTTGTAAGAGATAATGGGAAGACATGAAGTCCCACAACATCCATAGATTCTATGTTCCCATTACACTCTTGCAGATGAATGCAGCATTGTGTAGATAGCTATGAGGATCCTCCGATGG